>CM074681.1:17384081-17566548 GCA_037355405.1 Vitis amurensis | reverse complement strand
AACAGAAAGGAACCTCTTGTGCAGAGGAATACTCAGACTAAAGAACATTTATTCTTGCATTGCTCATAAACCAGTGCTTCTTTAATAATTTAGAACTTTTATTACAAAGTATGAGTGAAACAGGACTACCAACATCTAGGGGCATCACATCTTGAACCAAATTCATGAAGGAAGCATGACCATAAAGAGCTATACAAGCAATGGAAGCAATGAACCACTATAATTCGGAACTTCCATCATAAAGAGCACTCAGTTAACTCTGAAAGATATAAACTTAACACTCAATGAGTCAACCAAATATCTTGAAGTTGATGGTACTAGTTAGATGTTTTTGTTCCTGGTTTCTAGGTCAAAGTCCCTTGATAGTTTTTGGCCAAGCTTGTAAGCACTAATCACCACCATCAGGCCCTATTCATTGATGAAGTTGTGTTATGAATGGTTGAGCTCAACATCTAAAAGTCGAGAAAAGGAAGAAATATCAAGCTAACCAAGATCATTTAGGATTGTTGGCTCCATCATCTCTTTGGTTTGTTAACTTCATTGAAAGACCCAATAGATGAGTGTTGATCAATTAAAAGTTGTTGCATCTGATCTTTACTATGTTTGGAGGCTCTACCATCATAGTAGGGGAATACATTTTCAACCAACAAACACTTGCATTAAATTTAAATTCAATAGAAGGCGAAAGATGCTCACAGAAAATAATGTTGGCGTATAAATGAAAACCACTGATATAAAATCATTGAATCACAAAAAACTAGTTTCACTGCCAAAACTGTTCCATCAATGTGCATGTTTAGTCCAATAAATCCACAACCAAATATCCACTCACCAAGCAATTTGAACTCCAACTGGCCCAAGAGTTCTCATAGCCATTGACACCTGAAATCAGCCATGGCGCAAGTAATTTATATCAGCTATGACAGGATTTCAAGTGAACAACCCTCCATTTTAAAACGCCTGGACAATTGACAATGTTCATTAATAGAATACAATCAATTTTCTAATTTTCACAAGCAACTAACAATAGAAGTATAAAATACATCGTCATAGCAATTAAAGTTAAACCTTCTCCCAAAATACAGGATTAAAGAAGCAATAGCATGAATGAAGGTGTACATGGATATGTTTTTTGCTCAAATGGGCACCGGTTAGCACGCTTGCTTTTTATGTCATGCTCAACACCCACATTTTCTAACTCTTGTACTAAGGAAAACCAGAGCATCCTGGTTATGTCAGGCAGAAACCTTCATGTAAGGAGTGCTCAATCACTTAAACAACTTGGTGAGTAAATTTGGTATTTCTTGAAAGTGTAATCAGGAAACATTAGGTGGGCAACGAATAATACAAGTTTCTTGGGATAAACAATTTTAAATTGTCAATCTCACACAATGTATTGAACCATCAACAAATTGAAAAGGGAGACAGAGTGAGAGAGAGGAAAGGGTATCTATCTCGTGAGATAGGATCATGTTCTATGGCTCCTAACATAGATACAAAAGGGTAAATTAAATTCTAATAATTAACCCTAGATTAAATCCATGTGTTCATTGGACCATGTGGGTATCTCATATGAAGTGACAAAATATCTTATATTTAACAATCCATACACTAATTTCAAGCCCTCAGCAACAAGAAAAAGAAACTACCAATGATACACCGCCAGAACCCAGTTCGCACATAGTGTTCACATTTACTTCAGCAACGAGCAGCCCAGTAACAACCTGCACAATTTAGGATGCTCAAGCAAAATTGAGTCACTTACAAGGCTATCTCCCACACAATGAGAGAAGCAAAATTTAAGGAGTAGAAAGATCCAGGCTACCATGAAATAATGAGGCTCACTAATTTTGATTGTAGGCTCAGAATTTTACCATATATACCCAACAAAGAAAGCATGTAACTGCAGAGGCAAGAAAACCGGATTCTTGTGTCACTGCAGGAATTGCAAGAATCCCGCACCAACCTATAGAATTCAACAAAGAAATGGCTGTTACAATAAAGAGATGGAAATAGCAATACTAATAATTCCACAAAAACTATTTATAAAGCAAACATTATTTTAACTTTGGAGTGTGATTAGAAGCTTTTCTAGAGACGAATCCAAAAGCATCTAGCTAAGTTTATAATCTGAGGAGAGTTTAGTGGTCCAGAGGTAACTATCCAAAATAAGGTATAAAAAAAAGGGAGTTGAAAAGCTCTTCCTGTATCCTCTTTCACAAAAGCATCTTGATCCAGAAACAGAAACAGTTTTTAAATAAAATGTTTTCATTTTCAAAAGTGAAAAGCATAGACATCTTTGAGTTCAGATTGTTTTCAATTGGCAAATTGCTTGCATCTTGAAAATGTGAAAAACAATGTCTTATGGCCTGTTTGTTAAATGCTCTCAAAAACAGGCTTTTGCAAATTGTTATGGGAAAGTAGATTTTTATAATAGTTTTTAAAAACAGTTCTATGATGTTTTTTAGTACAAAAGTTTGTTTGAGAACCGGGAAACATTTCAACTTGTTTTTTATGTTTCCAATTTTTTAAAATAAATTTATATGTGATACTTTATTTTCAATTATTCTTTGTATTTATCCCATTATTTTTTTTAAAATGGTCCTCAGAAAATAAGGAAAAATAACTAAAATATGTTCTTGAAGAAAAACATCATGTCGAATTATTTTCTGTTTTTTGATTGCAAAACATCTCTTTGGAGTTTCCTAAATATTACCTACTTTTAGAAATTCCCTTCAAAAAATGAACTTCAATCATGTCATCATCCATATTCTTGCAAACACAGAAAGCATTCTCCTTCCCACTACCAAACAGATCATTATGTCACGAACTCATCATTTTTGCTCTTCCAAAATTATTCCTTAGAGCTAGAGCTATTAAAGATGAAGAATTCTCAAAGTCTACCTACACCCACATGCTATTGCATGCAAAACTGAAAAGGGAAAAGCATACCGTGGTGCCAGCAACAAGAAAAATGGCACTACTGAGGCTTCCTGGTAACAGTCGAAAAGAAACCCATCATCAATAACAGCAGCATTGCAATGAAAAAAAAATTAAAACCGAAAACCTTAATTGAAGAAAGAAATACCAGGTTCCCTCTTGAGGGTGGCTTGATTGAGGTTAGAGAAGAGCCTCTCAAACTCAACTTGGTCGTCTGACTGCCTTTGGGCTTTGGAGAAGCACTTGAAGTGGAAGGTTGTTGTAGGAGGAGAGCGGAGGGGTTGAAGTGGCCTGGAGATGGAGGAGGAAGAGGAGGAGAAGGGTGCTTGTTTTGATGGGTGATGAGCTGTTGGAAAGGAGAACGGGTGGTGGCTTCTGGGAGTGATTAGAATTGGAGGAGTCGAAAGAGCCATGAACACATATGTAAGTATATGTGCCCACTCCTCGTCTCCTCTGTGTTGTTGCTGCTGTTTCTGCCTTTCTGTTCTGTCGTGTCCCGTGTAGAGTGCAGAGGTTGGAGTGGTGAGTTGAGATGGAGATTCAGTTGGAAATTTGATGGATAAATGTGGCCCACCCAACCTTTCATCTGTGGGTGTGGCTCCTCACTCTCTTCATTATTTTGTTTTAAAATTAAAAAATCAGATCCAAGCCCAAAGACTTGAACACGTGCCCTTATACATTAAAAATTATTTTTTAATGATTTTTATTTATTTTTTAAAATTATTTTATAAATATGAACCATAATTAAAAATAAAATATTACATATAAAAATTATTTTTAAAAAATACTCAAAACATAAAACATTTCATCTTCTCCAACATTTTCTGAATTGTATTCCAATACACTTTTCACTATAAAACCCAGATTTATCATGAGATAATTTTGAAAATTTATTTAAATGAATTTTGCATTACCTCCGGCGCACTTCCTTCTGGTAACAAATGGATGAAAAATGAGCCCAAAAACAACCACGTAAAAAAACTTATGATAATTTATTTATTTTTTTAATTCTGATTGAGCTTTTGTCTGTCTCATATATACTGAGAAGACCAATTGGCTTTAAAAGTGATGGCTGAAAAAATGCATTACACAGAAGATGGCATTCGCCACCACATCCCTCCACACCAAATAAAACTAAAAAGCATCAAGTAGTGAAAGAGAGCTATCAACCAAAGGACTCTTAGAAGCTTTCTTTCCATTTAAAAGATTGTCCACCAATACACGACACGACTGCATTACAAGAACGACATCAACATATCAAATCCAAGCACATTTTTTTTTTCTTTTTCATGTTATTCTTCTAGACCCCTCCCTCCCACTCATCCTCTCTACAGAGTAGGCGAAAAAACAAACCTTCTGGGCAAGCTAAAAAGGTCTCTCTCTTCGAAAGGAGAAGTCCACTCTCGAGAGCTACCAGCGGATGCTTCGGCATTAGCAGATCCACCGCCCTGCAGGCCTGGAATTGGGATTCCATTCCCATTGGGAGGAATGATTCTCATGGTAGGATTACCAACAACTACTGATGCATTTGAATCATGCATGTAAGCATTGTTGTTCACCAGAGAAGCCATCCCTTGCCACAATCCCCCACTGGGTCTCCCATTAGACAAATTCCGATCCAACGTCCAATCTATGCTCGTGTAGTCTAACAGTTGCATTTGGCCACCAGTGCTCCAGTCTACAGGAGAGGAGGACCCTGACGAGACAGTTGAACCCAATCCAGAGAAAAGTCCAAGGGAGGAGGCAGCAGCAAGGCTTGGAGATGTACTCATTCTGCTCCGTGAACCATTTCCCGGTGAGTTCCTGGGGACTCTGCAGGGCTTGAACCGGACATGAGTTGTTGATGTGTTTGATAATGATGTTGGTGGTACAACTGATTTGCACTAAGATCATTCAGGTTGAGGTTTCTGGTGCTAGGGATGTTGGGTGACAACCCATTGGACTTGGCAATTTCAAAATTACTATGATACCAACCAGCTGCTGTTCCTGGAGGGGATGAGTTCATGCTTGTAGAAGAGACATGCTTTAAATTGATAGATTGGGGCCGCTGCATGACAATAACTGGTTCCCTAACTGGTCCTGGCTGTAGGTTCTTAAATTCATTCCCAACAGCAGCAAAACGGGTCTCCGTCTTGGCTGGTGGCTGTGACACCTGAAGTGGTGAAGCCATTGTGTATGAATGGGAAGAATTTGACCCAGCAGTCAGCAACCTTTTGTCTTCCTGCATTACTATTTGTTGTTGTCTTGCCCACTCCAACTTAGGTTGCGTTCCCTTCAAAGGTTGCACATTTTTACTTCCAGGTTCGGAAGATGTCCCTATAGTAGCAGGTGATTTTGTATAGTTGAAGTCTTTTTCATCTCTCCTTTGTTGTATTGTAGAAGATGAATTGGACTTTGTTGATTGCCTCAAAGGGTTCTGGCAAACAGCTACTGGAAGCTTACCATTAGTAATGGTTGGTGGATAATCAGTTTCTTCTGAGTTTGGTGGGGTGGAAGGTGGGTCTTGCCTCTGTGCCCTTAAGGTTTCTTCTGCCTTCGCAAGATCACCCTCAGAGGCAACTATAGCCCTTTCAACTTCCTGCTTTGAGCACTTGTACCTCATCTCTAGGCCTGTAATCTGAGCAAGCTCTTCTGCTATGTCAATTTTCAAATTATTCCCACCATCAAGGTTTTCACTCTTGTGTTTATCTGCTTCTTCACCCCCTTCAAACAGCCACGAAACTGATTCTTCTACTCTGCCTTCATTTAATATGAGAGCCATTGTAGCACGTTCAGAAGTAAACCCCATTGCCACAAGCTGTTGGGCAAGTGCTTCTAGTTTTCTCGACATCAGATAGCCACTGCATCGCTCATGCAGTTCCTGGGCTCTCCTCTCCTTCTGACGCTGATGCTTCCTCTCATTCTTCTGACGGATTTTTCTCTTTTGTCATTGTCAGCTCCTGGTATTGCCTCCTGTCGGACAGGTGGATTAGATGCTTTTTCTTTATGATCTTCAGACTCACCAGACCAGCTACCATTATTGGAAGCAGCATCATATTCACCTCCCGTTCCAAGTGAGCTCCCACAATTGTCATCGGTTTCATCTATGCTACGAAAACGGCCATTACTTTGAAGAGGTGGGGCAGATGTCACTGGTGTTGGTTCAAGGCCATGGAATGTTCCTAAAACTGGATCATATGCACTGGCTGGGATACTACTGCCAGCATTGGCGGGTCCTGAAGACTTTGAAGAAGCTTTCGGTGGTTCCTTGCCCACCCTTTTGTCTTTGGACTTAGATCTGGATGCTGGAGACATCTCCTGGGGATTCAAGGACAAGGATGAAATGTTCTTTTACTGTTAGAAAGAAATAATTAATTTCTCAGTTTTGACAAATAGCATCATCATGAGAGCAAACCACACAGGCGTGAGATTATGTTCAAGACCAAGAATTGCCATTCAATTCTCCACAATAGCACAAACATATCATCACATTATCTAGGCATACATAGCATTCTTCATACAAAACATCAGAATGAAGAGAAACTTTAACATAATGATTTGCCAATCAGTTCACAATAGCACAGCGGTACCAAAGTATATATGCATACCATAAGGATATAGGAGATGAATACCTTTGTGATGTTGATGAAGCATAAATCAACATCAAAAGAAGCAACAAATGATCTTCATGAATGAATGTGTGTGTGTGTAAGAGGGAGAGGGGGAGAGAGAGAGAGAGATGTAGCAGAAAGGGGCTAGCTAGTTTTCTTAATGTTTTCACATCATTGAATAAGCAAAAAGTTTTTTATTTTTTTGGCCTTTATGGGCATGAGGGTATAAAAAGATGGGATACAGCCAACCCCTGTTAATTGAGAGTGTAATTTTGCTTTTTCAAAGCAATTCTGAAAACAACCTTAACAATTAAAATAAGTCATGAAAATGGATTAAGCTCCAAAGTCCAAATAGCCCATGTTTATTCAACACTATAATCCATGTCTCTACCATCACAAAAACAGACAGTATCATTTTCTTTTCAAGGGAATCTTAGTAAATCAGTTCCTTTTCAAACAGACACCTAGCATTTATACTCAAGAGAATATATTGTAGCAAATCCCTAATCTTGGCATACAAAACCAGAGAAATATGTTGTATGTTTACTTCCCAACCAAAAACTCATATAACAATACAAGAGAAACAGAAAATGATTTCACACAACTTATCTAGGCAATGCTTCCATACCACATAAAGTTTCTTTAGCAAATCACAAATCACTTGTCTAGCCTAATAAGAAGCAATATTTGATCTAAACAGAGTTTATTCTGGTCCTAAATTTATATGCGAAGTTGCTAACCAAAAAGAAAGGGTACATAAAGAAGTTGATTGAAAGCATTGTCTAGGGTGACTATTTTTTTTTTTTTTTGGTCTTAAATCTAAATAGTACTTAATAGTACTGAGTATTAAATTTTTTATTTTATTTTTATTTTTTTCTGCCTGAAGTCTTAAAGCAAGTTGCTTTAAGACTTAAAGTCATTTTTTTTTTATCAGAAAGACCTAAGTCATTTTTAAAATTGTTTGTTTTTTAACCTATCATTTTTTCAAAAACAATTTTGTCTTAATGGAAAAGGCAATTCTTTTTACTTATCTTAAATCTTAAAACAACTGGTTTTAAGACTTAAGTTAAAAAAACAAATCACCTAAGTATCATTTTTATCTTACTAATCAAGCATGACATAATGAAAAAAAGGGAGCAATGTTTTAAATGGCTAAAGGAGGTCTTGAGGTGTTTTGCCCAAGTGAGGGGAGGCATAAGCCTCAAGGCAGAACGAGGTATAAGACTCAACTTAAACAACTAAATAATAAATAAATTATCAAAAAAATCAGAAAAGTACTCATAAATTCACAAGAAAATTGAAAAATAAAAAATAAAAATGAAAACATAAACTTCATAATAATAAAATTAATTATTTGTCATTGTTAATAGTTTCTAATTCAGTTTCTTTTTTCTCTCTTCTAACATTTTGACCCTTTCTCATAGTTTCATTAAATAATTTTCAACATTACTATCACTAAGCACTATCACTAGTAAGATCCCCCAAGGAATATCATCATATCTAATTGTTATATTATCCACCAAGTCTTCTTCTTTGTTATTTTGTTAATAGTTTCTAATTTAGTTCATTTTTTCTCTCTTCTAACATTTGACCTTCTGTCATAGTTTCATCAAATAATTTTTAACATTACTATCACTATCACTAGTAGGATCCTCCAAGGGATATAATCATATCTAATTGCTATATCATCCTCCCAATTAGTGTTAATATCCACCTAGTCTTCATACTTATAAAAAAAAAAAAAATATCCACCTAGTCTTCTTCTTCATTATTTTTTCTGATCTATTAATAATAAAATTACATCTATATATATGAAATCAAACACCAGGACAATCAATAGTTTTACTATTTTTTTTGCTATCAATATATCTTTGCGTCGTTTCCAATAAAAAAAAAAACAACTCATTGAATATTGAGGCTTAAGCCTATTAGAAAATATATATCAAAAGGCCACAATGACCGAAAACCTTTAGGATATTTGAGGTTTAGGCCTCAATAACCTTGAGGCACCTATGAGGCTTAAGCCTCGACATGGTAAGGCTTAAGCCTTAATTACCTTAATTGAGGCTATAGCCTCATGGCTAATTTTCAAAGCCTCACCTTGAGGCTCAATAGCCTTTTAAAACATTGGATGGGAGTATGATTAACTAGTATGAAAGAAGCGTTCCAAATATGGATGTGATGACACAACATCAAAAGAGAACAAACATTCAAAAGATAGGCTTTGAGAATTGTCAAAAATAATGAAATTGGCCTTCAAGATATATATTTGATGAGTAAAGCAAGGGAATATCATAAACAAAAGATGCATACAAAGCGCCCCCAAAGTACACAGAGCATATACAACAACTGCCTCAACGCACCTCCAAAATAGAGGGGCAACAAAAAACAACGCCCTTCTCACAACAAGCCCAACCAGTCCACAAAATCTACTACAGATGGGGGGGACTAAAAACTAAAAACAACTGTGACCAAGTCCAAATATTACAAAGAAAGGAATGTTTTAGTCTATGAATAGAGTTCTTTTAATTATCAAAAGATATGTTGTTTCTTTCCTACCGGATTGTCAAGATTGAGTACATTCATGATTGCCTTTCTTTCTTTAATAGGCAAATGCAGATATATTAAATGGAGCCTAGCAAAACGGTTCGTGCACACAACATAAACTGGAATTACACAATGGGAACCACAATGCAAATGAAAATAGGAAACTATACAAAAACCAAATATCTTCTACTTAAGTCATCAATGAAATCAAGCAAAGAGCAATTAATCATTCCTAAACCAGACTCTAGATCACTCCAAAAGGGACATCAACTATTGCCTTTCAATTGTTCAAAACCCTTCTATCAATTATTTGCCAAATATATATCTATATATCTATATATCTATATATATATATATATATATATATATATATATATATATCAAGAAAAAGACAACAAGATAATATCCCTTTAGAGAGAAAAATAAAGGGCAAAAAAAGCCAATAAACCACAAAACAAAATAAGAAAAGCATGTCCTAGGAATAGGGCCCAGAATTCCCTTAGTGTTCCTCTAAAGTACTGCCTCCTCCCTAGGCTAAAAAAAAATCTGCTTCAGAATTTCCCCAATCTAGCGAAACAAATGCAGACCTCTAAAAAATGATAATTTTAGATTCGTGCTTGTGATAATAGGAAGCACAATTCCAAAATGAGATGCATGAACTAGAATGTATGGATGTGTGATTTTAGGTACTCTCAGAGTGCATATCCTAAAGCATCTCCTGTTAGTCTCATATTCTGCTCTAGAAGTGCACAATTTATTCAAGCATCCTTGTCTGAGTCTTAGCCATTATAAATCTGCTTAAAGATTATGCAAGTCAAAACATTTTTACACCATACCAGTCTATAAGAGATCTTCTCAGATGCCAGGATTGCCCATTTATAATTCCAGGGTTTCCCTGTATTTGAAACTTATCACTTTCCAAGTTCATATTGAACAGGAACAACTGGTCAAATTAGGAAAACTTCAGATCAACTTCAAAGAACATATAAATAAACTAATGACTAATAGTTTATATAGCAGTGTAAATATTCCAGTGATTCAGAAACTAAACCATGTGTAAGTCACAGCAGAAACAGTGTTTTGATATTATATTGTACCAGTGTTACAAAGCTAACATAACAAAATGCATGCATGAGTCCAAAGGAAACAATCAAATATCATCAGATAGAGAGGAAAATATGAATGTGTGTGTGAGAGAGAGAGAAAGAGAGAGGGGGGGAGAAAGAAAGAGAGATGGAACATTGGGAAGCTCAAAAGGAATCAATGGATGAATTTCAACATTTTAGCATTGATGAGGTTTTACCTTAATATGGATTTCTACGTAAGTGTACACAGGTGTGTTTCAAAGGAGATCCTGCCGGGGCACACATGAAAAGGTGGGGTTCAAGGCCAGGCTAGGGATGGTCCTGAATATTTGTATGCCAACAGTTTTTTCGGGGCAGTTTTTTATCAACAAAATCATTGACATGGTAGTTTAACATGAAAAAAGGAAACTAATCAATTAGTAAATCTTTTTTTTAATTAAAAAAAACCCTCTGTAGGTGAAGCAATACTTATTTTTCTTTTTATTACCACAAGAGATGACAGCACAGATGAAGCATTCGCACACACAAAGATAATATAATGTATCACTTGGAAAGAATCTGAGAAACATCAAGGAGATGATTGAGACAGATAGATAGAGAGAGAGAGAGAGATGAATATTGAGAGATGGATGCAATTAATATCAATTATTCTAGGCAACAATCTTTTTAGCTTAATTAAAAAGATAAAGGAAATTATCAATCTTCTAATGTAAAACAAAGTGATCCAGCCAATCCACAAGTTGAGGGGGTCAATTTCAGGGTTTGAGAACTAAGGACCTTGCAAAAAATGTTTTTCTTCACATTTTTTTTTTTAAATTTCAATTGAATTGTTGAAATGTTGACCATTTACAGAAGGACTAAGAAATTGTATAGTTTTTTGTTCTTTCAATCTAGCTTTATATAAGAAAGGGTTATTTGTGGTGTTTCACATAAGAGGAAAACCAAGGGAACAGCAAGAAGGGCCCAACATTATCCAAGAGAGGGTTATCATCATGTGCTTAAGGCCATTTTCTATTGATTAGTTGTCGAGCATCACCTGACAAGATTGTGATGTATCACCCGATTTGGAAACATTTTAAGGGGAAAAAAATGATCTAATTCATTCATGACTTAGAGAGAGAGAGAGATTCAGTATTTTAAACATTATATTATTTATTGTTGACGGATTTATAAGCTAAACGCCCTCCATCAATTATTAAACATGTGCTTGTAAATATTTATGCCAAGAAAAGAGGACTACAAGGAAATTGGGTTTATACTCTTGACTTGAGGTGGTTTTGTGACATTTATTAGGTTTCGTGGTCAAATTAATGCTACCAACTAAATATTGAATAAATTATTATCAACAGAAATTGAATTAAAAACAACTTAGGTAAGAAACATAATTGCCCACCGAACTGTCACATAAAAGCTTTCTTTCATGATATGTTTAAACATAAGGACAATTGTTTGATCCAAAACAAAGATTTCATTGAATTAAAATAGTAAGTATAATGAAGGATGAGAAATCCTTCCAGGAAATACAAAATCCTCCAAAAAAAAAAAAAAAAAGACTTTCAGAAAGTACATGTAAGGAAAATTTACAATCTGATATCATTTTCTGAATAAATAGTGTATCAAATGGACTCAATTTATTCTGCCATAATACAAATAAGCATGAAATTAAAGCACATCAGATAAAAACATTATTCAATCAAAAGTTTACCTAAATGACAAAAAGAACAGACAAGCCAATTTTAATTCTCAAACTAAAAAAATCCTAATATAAAATCAAGCACATGGATAAGGAGCTCACTTCATCAGCCACAACACAAAATAAGTATGAAGTTATATAATTTCTAATCAAGACACAATTCAATCAAAAATTTTCCTATATGAAACAAAGAATGAAATCCAATTTGAATTCTCAAAATAAAAAATCCTAACATAAAAGCAAGCATGCATGAATCTGAAATCTAAAACCAATTGAACAGAGAGAAAAAAGCATGTGTGCACGTGAGAGAGAGAGAGACAGATGGGTATTGCAAGGCTAAAATCAAATTACTGTGGTTGACGTTAATTGTTCTAGGATTTATATATCTTTTTACTTTCACAAAAAGGAAAATAAATTGAAAAGAACGAAACCCAATTTTCATTATCAAAATAAAAAACCCTAACACAAAATCAAGCATGGATGAATCTAAAATCTAAAACTACCTAATATAGAGAAAATTATGTGCCTGTGTGTGAGCAAGATAGGGAGAGAGAGAGAGAGATTGAGATGGGTATGGCAAGACTAAAACAGATTACTATGGTTGACATTAATTGTTCTAGGATTTATGTATCTTTTTACCTTCACAAAAGGAAAATAAATTGATTTTATCAGTTTGGGTCTCCGTGACATGTGGAACAAGGAGATCCAGCTAGCACAGTAATGAAGGAGGTGTAAGGAATTCTTTAATTACTGAAATCATTGAGATGATGCTCATAATGAGGAAGTGGAAGAATTTTTTTTTTCGTATTAACTTTGTTCATAAAAATTTCATTTCATATATGGCATAACCACTCATTTTGTGCATGTGCAACACTATAGAATGTAATACTTAGAGGAACGGTCTACCCAAGGTACTTGAGAAGTTGAGAGATGTAGTTCTACTTTTTCAAAATTCCCAGGTCTCAAGCAAATTTCAAAATTCTTCAAGAATTTCCAAGGCAGCTCTACTTGATAGACCCTTCAAGGGCCCACTAACATACTCTCCAACTCCCTCTGACCTTTCAACCTGCTCTGCTCCCCTATGTGTAGACATCTCATCTTCCACATGGCCAACCTCCCCCAAAAAGGAACCTTCCACGAGCAAACTTTAAGCTTGTTTCTTTTATTACAAAAAATAATTAACAAAGGAAAAAAAAAAGTTTTGAACACCTTCTATTTGGTAATTACAATAAAGTACATAGGGAAGCCAGAATTTGAAATATTCTCAAAATGAACTCCTAAAGATCAACAAAAAATCCAATGGTGCTGTAACACTTAAAAATCAACTCTAATAAGAGTCAAGGTTTCTGCAATTGTCAATCAGAACTTTTTTCTTTTTCTTTCTTTCTTTCTTTCTTTTTTTATAGAAGGAAAAATGAGATTTCGAATAACAACTATATGTTATTGGCTTGAAAATATCATACAATAGTGTAGTAGTTCAATGGATCTCACCAAAAAAATAAAAAAGTATGATATATTATAGATTGAGCTTGATTAAATCAAAGATCCAATCAAACTTTTATTATATGATGAAACATTGAACAGCCAATCTATTTCAAACTACAAATGAGCCACCTAAGTTGTAAAACCTAACATAATGTCATGCACACATGAATCCAGACACTAAGATAATCAAACACAAAGAGAAGTATGAGAGAGACAGAGAGAAAGAGAGCATGCTGTTGAAGAAGAAGAAGAACCTATAAAACCCTATCATAATATCAAGCATGCATGAATCCATAATCATATAGATTGATAAAGAAAGAAAGGATTTATCAATCTCAACATAGAATCAACGTTGGACAAGGACAAGCACCGGTGCTTGAATAGTGGAGAATGCATCTTAGGATTTGAGATAGGAGTTGTTTGCAAAAATTTTTTTGCATGTTTTTTTCAAACAAGGATATCCAGCTGATGCTTCAATAATGAGGAACGTGCCTTAGGGTTTGAGATGAGAGTTGTTCAAAAACTGTTTTTGCTACCAGTTTTTTTTTTTTTTTAATATTTAATTTATGAGCTAAAATGTCAGTGGCTTAATAAAGATGAGAAATGAGTTTATTTATGAGATTGTTGTTCGTAAGATTCATTGTTTTTACTGCCAGTTTTTTTTAATATTTAATTTATGAGATAAAATGTCAGTGGCTTAATAAAGATGAGAAATGAGTTTACTTATAAGATTGATGTTCATAATAAATTGAATCTTATGTATAAGACCCACTTAACTTCTTTTATTTATTACTAGAGGAAGTCATGCATATATTTTTTTTATGAGTTTAAGTGTATTAGAATAAAAAGAAGTATACACGATGTATACAAAGCAATCAAAAAACCCAAAAGAAGCACGGGAATACAAAAACCATCAGCTGTGGCCTACAAAGGAAGTCATATATATATGCATGCTGCAAAAAGTAAAATGTGTCATTTGGAGCGCAGGATAGTTGACAAGTTGGGAAACCTTAGCTATTAGGAACGAAAAGAGATTATAGGAAGAGATTTCAAAATAGAAATCTTCTTGTTGCCACCTTTTTTTTTTTTGATAACCGAAGAACCTTCTATGGCCAAGCCCTTAGGGCTTTCCATGGGGACCCAAACCTCGGGGTACTGACAGCCTTGCAACAACCAGGACCGTAGAGCGTAGTTTACAGAACTTCAATAAACTAAACAGTAATTATACACAGGTTGTAGTAATGCTTGCTTCTATAAATTTATTATTTATCCTTCTAGTATTGAATTACATCGTGGTTTTTGGCACTTCACAATGTTTACTTATAAGAACCACGAAATGGACACCAAAGCAGGGTTTACTTCATATAAGAAGTTCTTTGAGGTGTTTCACACATTTCTAGCATGTACTTAAGGTCATACTTTATTGAGTGATTGCTTTGCTTTTTTAGGTAACAAGAACTATGACATAACACATCAAGTAGATCCATTTAACATTTACTTAGAAAATAAATAAATGATTACAACGACATAAGAGTACACACGACAAAAAAGAAAGTTATTAATGAGCCTACTTTCTTTCCCTCCCACTTAATCAGTAATGTCATTTCACCATATTTGAGGTGAATGCTATTCTCAAGGTAATGCTACCCTCTTGACAGTGAAACTGCCTGTCAACCTAAAGTCAAATTAGATGTCCACCAACAATGATCAACTCATGCTTCTAAGTATTGAAGTTGTAGTATAAGGGGATATACAATCACAATACATGTTTACATGAAAGAATGAGACATGCGGCAAAGCTTACCCATTCAAATCTAATAAGAAAAATCTGTTTCCGAAAATCACTCCCACTTTCAGTGGGACGCACTTACACTGAAACATCACATCAACCACACGAAAAAACCAAATAAAACAAAAGATCATCTCATCTTCCACCATTGTAGACGGATTCATTGGGATTGAGCCGCCAGTTAAATCTGGACCCATCAAACGAAAAACTCAAATTATTATTTCAACTGTAAGTTCATTTCCCTTATTACAGCATTCACAGTACAGAAACAGAATGTTGGCATCATCAATTTGGTCAATTACAACACATTACACATTATCTCCAATGTTCTATAGCATATCAAACAATCTTTTTCCTCCTTGTCAAAATTCTCTATTTCTGGGGTGAAAAAAAAAATGTTTCAAATTGATAAATCGGCAAAAACCAGAAACATACAACACCACCACAATACTTAACCAAAAATCAAAACGAAAACAACAGCTATAAAAGTCAAAGCCGCTGCAAAATGGACAAACAAACAAAGTTCCTTCTCACACATACACAACAACCTAGAATCCACATTAATAATCCATTTCCTCCACCGACTCAAAAACACCACCAACGAAGTTCAATTCATCAGCCAAGGAAAAAAGGAAACAAGAAAAAAAAAACCCAAAAAAAAACCACAGATCAAGAAACGATTGAATCAAAGATCCATGAAACGCTTTGAATCCTACATAACGGCACATAGAGAAGACAATCCGAATTCAAAAACCGCAAAACCCTAACATAAAATCATGCAGAAAAACGAAACCAAAATCTGAGATATCCGAGATGAACAAATCACATGGAGCAAGAGTAGGGCAGAAAAAGAGAGAGAAAGTACCCGTTGGAAAGCACGAAGAAGACGAGAAGATTGGCGAAATGGATCGAGAGATGAAGAAATGGAGAGAGAGAAAGGGGAGAGAGAAAATGATATATCGATATTGAGGTGTGTTATTATGTTATGCTGTTTTTTCCTTTCTACCTTTGTAATTAATTTTCTAATATTTTTAATATTATTACTATTATTATTTAATTAATTATTGAAAGAGGGAAAATAATGAGCCGCGTGTGGTCCGAGGACGCCCGACACCGCACGAGCGGAGGTCGCGTGGGCCTTTGGGTTCGCCCCATGGGTCCTTTGGATTTTTCTTTTTCTTTTTTCTTTTTTCTTTTTTCTTTTTTTCTTTTTAGGTTCTATTTTTTTGTTTTTTCATAATAGACAAAAAGGGCCTATACACATAGGCTTTACAAATATGTATAAATTTTAATAGTCTAGTAAAAATGTTAATTTAATTTGAAATTAATCTTTGGCATTATATCATAAAGTTATATTATATGGAAGTAAATAAAATATTTTTGCTTCAAAAATTTTCAAATTTTAATTTGATTTTTTTTTTTGTTATTTTGCATATTTTTGGTGTAAATTTTCATTCATACTAAACGTTTGGTTATGTTTAGTTCTCGGAAAGTATTGAGAAAGAAAAAAAATGTTAAGAAAAATAATTTTCTTATATTTGATTTTATTGTGAAAAATACGAAAGAAAGTCAAATATAATTAAAATTATTAAAAAATTTGTATATTTTTAAATTATCTAATATTTATATAAAATAATTAAATAACTAAAAAAATGAAATAATATATAAAATTAATTTATTGATTTTAAATATATTTTTTATTTTCCTAAATTTATTATTTTCTTCTACTTTTACTCACTATTTTCTTTTCTTCGCATTTTTTCAAACTTCCTACGAACATAGCATTTAAGTATTTAAAAAATTCACAATAGTTCACTTGAATGCCTAAAAATAATTATTAAATTTTAATATACTTTAAAAATGCATATATATTGCCAAATATATCCTTCTCATATTATTTTTAATATTTTTATCCTTTTTACTTTATAAACTCATTCATCTTTCTAAATGTATCCTTATTTTTGTCTTTTGTCTTTTTTTTTTTTTTTTTATCTTTTCTACTTGATAACCCAATCATCTTCCTAAACACTATTTTTAAAAAAAAATCTTTTAAACTTTACAAACCCACTCAACCATTTTTAAATTCTTTAATCTTTTTGCTTTAAAAAATTTTAATTTTTAATTAACATTTATAACTATATTTTTCCATTAAAAGTAAATAATAACATAAAATAATTTAAACAATGAATCATTAAAGATTCACTAGAATGAAGCTGAAAGAGTTGGATTCTTTAACAAGTCTATTAATTTGAAAATAATAATAATATTATTAATAATAATTTGGAAGGAAAAAATTAAGCAATTAATATCAAAGTTTCTCGGAATAAAACTACATAAGAATAACTATGCTAGTTTTTCCTTTAAATCAATTTTGGCACGAGAAATATGATATTAATTAACTTAATTTTTGTACACCAAGATATTTTTTAAAATTAATAGACATGTGGAAGAGAAGAGAAGAGAAAGAGAATTTATTCTCTTCTGATTTCTTTTAACACCTCTTTGACACAAGAAAAGAAAACTCACCTCTTTCGGCAGACTTCAAGAATACAACCAGTTATCCAAGATTTGATTGCGGATTTCAAAACTTTGAAGCTCGTGGATTTCATCAAGACTTAAGTTTGATATTTTCTCTATAAATAGAGACGCAACCCTCATCACAAGGCAAAGCTCAAGAATAGAAGAGTGAGTAGTGCGAGCAAAGAGTGTTCTTTAAAATTTTCTCTTAGCTTTTGTAACCTCTCTCTCTTTTCAAAAAAATCTAGTCCTTTGTATTCATCTCCTTGTAGTCATCCCTCTACTGTCAACAAGTTTGTATGTAATCAACAACTCTTTGTAATCAAGGTATATTTTCAATACAAAAGTTATTTTTAGATTCAAATATTTGTGTTTTTATGTTTAATTTTCTGCAATAAATTAGACAGTAATTATTTTTGTTTTTATGCTTAGAGTTCATAGACAAAATTAATTTGTTGTGTGAACTTGTCTCTCCTTTCAAAAAATCTAGTCCTTTATATTTATCTCCTTGTAGTCATCCCTCTACTGTTAATAAGCTTGTTTGTAATCAACAACTCTCTATAATGAAGGTATATTTTCAATACAAAAGTTATTTTCAGATTCAAATCTTTGTGTTTTTATGTTTAATTTTCTACAATAAATTAGACAAGAATATAACAACTTAATACTTAATATTATTAAACATTATTTAGTCTTAAGTTCTACTTAGAATTAAGTAAAAAAAGAAAAAAAAAACACCACCATATAAAAAATTGGTATAATTTTTAATTTTAATTGTGCATACATTACATCATAGTGTTAAAAAATAATAATGGAACCTCTTAAGAGTTATTACATCATTAAATTACTTACCCAACTTATTTTATTAATATTATTAATTAGGTTTTATTATCAAGACTAATAATGACAATAGAAAAGAATCTCACCTCCCTTATACGAGACTTCAAAAACCAAAGTTCAGTTGTCCCAACATGTGGTGACGGATTTCAAAAAAATTTTCAAGCATGAAGACTCAAGATCGACTCAAGTCCGACTTCATCGTCTATAAATAGAGAAGCCAACTTCCTCACAAGGCAGAGTTGGAAATCCTAAGAGCTCAAGAGTGCAAGCATAGAGTGTTCTTAGAAATTCTCTCTCTTGCTTTTGTAATATCCTCTTTCAAAAATTCTAGTCCTTTGTATTCATCTCTTTAGTCATTCCTCTCATCACAACAAACATGTATTCAACAACTCTCTGTAATCAAGGTACATTTTCAATAAAAGTTATTTTCAGATTCAAATATCTGTGTTTTTATGTTTAAATTTCTACTATAAATTAGACATAATTAAACAGTAATTATTTCTATTTTTATGCTTGGAGTTCATTAGACAGAATTAATTTGTAGTTTGTGCATGAACTGTTATATGTCGTAATTAATCACTAATTTAGTTTTGACTTAGTTCGATTGAATTTCTTGTGAATGGCTTGGTAAGCCTAGATAGCGGTGTTTGAGGGCAGAACAAGCGTAAGTCCCATGTTGATCCACTTGTGGTGGTCCCTATTCTCACCCAGGACATATAACAGTTCACGCACACAACAAATTAATTATGTATAATGAACTCTACGCATAAAAACAGAAATATTACTGTCTAATTTTGTCTAATTTATTGCAGAAATTTAAACATAAAAACACAGATATTTGAATTTGAAAATAAGTTTTATTGAAAATATACCTTAATTATAGAGAGTTGTTGAATACATGCTTGTTGACAACAGATGGATGACTAAAGAGATGAATACAAAGGACTAGAATTTTTGAAAGAGGATATTACAAAAGCAAGAGAGAGAATTTCTAAGAACACTCTATGCTTGCACTCTTGAGCTCTCAAGATTTCCAACTCTGCCTTGTGAGGAAGTTGGCTTCTCTATTTATAGACGATGAAGTCGAACTTCAGTTGATCTTGAATGCTTGAAAAAAATTTTAAATCCGTCACCACATGTTAGGACAATTGGAGCTTTAGTTTTTGAAGTCTGTAGAAAGGAGGTGAGATTCTTTTCTATTGTCAGAAGAGAGTAAATTCTCTTCCTCTTCCTTTTCTTCTATAGCTTTTTGAAAGTCGTAGTAGTAGACAAAAAACACTATTCATTACTTTATGATTTTTTTTATTGGATAAATATAAAGAGACAAATGTATAAAGATACAAATTTATAAAAAGATTCTTGAAATCTCTTAACTGAGCATTTTTAAGAGATATTTCTCAAAAACTTGTTGAGCTTCTTTTTCATGGACGTAATCATTTTTGTATTTATCAACAAGATAAGAAAATTGAGTTTGGAACAAAAAAGGGACTTCTGGAAAATCATTTGCAGAAATGATCTTTTGAATATTGTCTTTAGCAATGAGATTATAGTTAGAAGAACTATAAATATCGGAATCAAGGTTTCTAGCAATCATTATTGACCTCCAATGTCTGATTTATTTTTTGAAGCTAAATTTAGTATAGGGCAAAGGGATCTCTGTACCAAACAATTGATGTTTTCTTTGATTGACTTTGAGAAGGATGAGATGTTGAGCAGGGTAAACTCCTCAATCATTCGACCATTCAAGAGGCTTGCTTTCAATAATGAGTTCAACTGACTTGAAATTTCTGATGAAGGCATTTAAAACACAAACTACTAATTTTCTTCAAAATCCATCAGTTTGATCAGGATGAGAGAAAATAAGTTAATAAAGCACTCCAAAATCCATCAGGAGAGAAAGAGTTAGCCCTATTGACTCATTATTAAATTTGATGACTACTAGTCTAGAAACGTCTAAGTCAATATTGGCTTTGAAAATACTATAAGTAAGAGCACACTTACAGTCACGTCGTTCTAGTGGAATCATCCCACACAAGGGATCAATCTTTGGACAATTATTATTGGTGTTGCCATAATGAGTAATCCAAGTGAAACTCATCCCTTGAATAGTAACTCCAAAAGTGCTACAATTAGTAAGAAATTGTATGATATGTTCTTGCTTAGCTTCCCTTGTAACTTGAGCCTTTTGACTGATTATCTGTCTAAGGTTTTGAGGAAGATTCAAATTCTTTTGCCTGAAAAATGAAAATCTTGATTTTTTGAAATTCTAGGCTTTCATCAGAAAGTGTTGGAAATTCGTTTTGAAATTCATTTTGAAAAGATTTTGAAACTGTAGCTTTAGATTCTTCTGCACTTTTCCTGCAATTGAAACTTTCAAGATCTGTATCCATTGGGATACAATGTATATTAGAACTTGAAGGGTTAGGAAAATTGTCTAAATTATCATTTATCTATTTAAAATGAAAAGATAAAGCATTTAAAGCTTCTAACTTTTGAATATCACTTTTTGCATTCCAGAGATTGTCTAAAATGCATTTTTGTGATTTCTCTAAACCTTCTATATATTTATGAATCCGAAATGATAGATTACTTTTACGAAACACTGGAAAAGTGAATTTCCCAAACTTAATCCTTTCTTGTTCCATCTGTATATAAAATTCAAAGTTTAGTACCTCTTTTGAAGCATGAATAAGATATCTAACGAGTTTATCTTTAATATACCAAAATTGAAAATATATTTAATTGATAAGAGGCACATAATTATGAATAAGAATATTTAAAGGAGTTTTTGACTTCTTTGAAATCAAATTTATTGATTTATATGAACATTCACAAATACCATCACAATCTTTTTGTATCATCCGATTCTTCTTCATCTTGACTAGACTCTTCACTTGATATTTCTTGTGTTATTAATATTTGATTATCTTTTTCTAATTCATAATTTTCACTAGAATCTTCTTTTTCTTTATCAATCATTAATCATATCATTAAATTTTTGAGTTTATCACTTATTTCTAATGAATTAATCTTATTTTCTAATTGACAATCTTTTGAGTAATGACCTACTTTTCCACATTTATAACATGTGGGTGTTTTCTTTTTAAAGTTGATTTATTTGAAGATTTTGATTTATTAGGATTAAATTTTACAAATTTCTTTTGGAATTTTGACTATGTTGAGGGTTTTTTTTCCTTTTATATTACTTTGTTTATTTTTTCTCTTTGAAGGAGCTATTATTGTATCATAACCATAATACAAACAAAATTTTTCTAATTCTTTTTTACTATCTTGTTTTTCTTTTTCATTTGACTCTTTAATTTGAGATCTATACAAAGAGCTAAACCTTCATTATCGATGAAAGTAATTAATTCTCCATATGTTAATGACTCATAAGGAATTCTTCCATTATGAATATTTATTATTCTTTGTCTAACCTTTTATGCAAATAAAGTTGGTAAACCAGATATAAATTTTTCTTTCCAATAATGACTTCCACAATCATGTTTTGACATAACTTTGACTAAAAACATATCTTTATACCACTTGAAATCTTGAAGTTTTGGACATCTAAGATTATTAAGGATTTCAGAAGTTCTTTCTTGAAAGTAGACATGATCTCCTATAAAATGTTTTGTTATTGCAAATATTAACGTATTGACAACATCTTCTTTATAAGATTGGACTGATGTTCCTTCTTATTTGATTATTGTCTTTTTTTGCATTTAATATGTATTCTCTATCATTTTGACTCAAATAATGATCCCACCAACCTTTAAGTAAACCAGTGAATCCTATGACTAAGGCACCAACAACATGAAAATCAGAATTACTAGTCTTGATTCTATAAGCATTAGCAGCCATCATCATTTCATAAAGTAAATTAATTATTTGATGTTCACTCATTGCATCTATATTCCATTCATAAAAACTACTACCATTATAACTAGCAGCTAATTGATAATTTCTTTCTTCTAATTGAACATCAGGAAAAAAGGGTTTTGAATAATAATTTTTTCTACTTTCAAAATTATTAGAAATTGCATTGACTGTTACAGGGGGTTTAACTATTGAATCAGGAGACATTTTGAATTGTTATTCTATTTTATTGATTTATGATTTTTCTTTTGTTATAGTTTGAATTTGATTCTTATTTTGATTAATACCATTAATACTGAGTTTATCTAATCTAAGTTGTATTTCTTTTAACATTGTTTTTGTTGGTGTACCTAGTTGTATATTTGATTTTGTAGCATTTATAGGAATAATAAAAGGTTGTTTTAAAGTCTTGATAGATGATGATGATGATGATAAAGTTGAAGAAAAATTTGATTTTGATGTTTCTCCTATCTTCTCTCATGGGGTAGAAGAAAACAAAAATTGAGAAATTTTTGTTGTTTGTTGATTTAAATGTTGAAGAGAATGATTTGTATAATTTAATTGTTGTTGAACTTGTCTAATATCTTTGTAAATTATGAGACTTTGTTCATCTTTGGTTCTTGGAATTTTGAAGGGTGAAACAGAAATTGTATTATAAAAATTAAATTGATGATTATTTAAGGGTGGTTGGGAACCTAATTTTAAGGTTATTGTTAAAATTCTTTTTTGAACATTTTCTGAGTGTTTTATTGCTAATTGATGTCCTTCTTCATTTCTTAAAGTTATAATTTGTTTTCTTTGTTTTCTAAGTAGGAAAAACCAATAGAAAAAAGGAATTGTCATTTTCTTTTGATTTATATATTTTTCATATTGTTTTCTTAATGCATTTCTAGATTGAGGAGGAAGTGTTTGAAAATAAGCCTTTTTAGTATTATTATGATGGGCAAAATAATATGATTTTATCCATTCTACATTAGGAGTAAAATGAGTCTTTTTATAATTTTTCTTATGAATAATGTTAACTTAATTATGATACATATTGGAATGAGTAGGTGGCACAGGAGGAGATTCTTGTTGCTGATATACAACAATAGGAATTTTTAGAGTAAAATCGACACAATTTAAATTTGCATTTGAAGTGGAAGATCTGGTAGACATAAAATATTGAGTAAATGAATATCTAGAAGTTGGACTAAATTCTATTTGAACAGTACCATTTGTATGTTGTATAATTTTTGAAGGAGTTGTTAAAGGTCTAATTGGTTTTGGATGGGTTAAATATTTTAATTCCCATTGACCTCCTTGAGAAATTTCATTCCATTTTAATTTTTTAGGAACAAAAGCTTGAGTATTGTTAAGATTATATTGTAATAATAATGTTTCATCTTTGACATATTGACACGCAACTCTAGGATTTAATTGAGTTGTCATGACTTTATAATATATCCTATAAATTATTGCTATAGTTTGGGCTTCTCAAAATTCATATTTTTGGTTTTATTGTTTAAAGTTAAACTTGAAAGAATACTTGGGTCATTTATGTTCATGGAAAAGTTTGGAAAACAATTAAAATAAACGGGACCATTTGCAAGGTTTGAAAAAATGGAACCTCTTAAGAGTTATTACATCATTAAACTACTTACCCAACTTATTTTATTAATATTATTAATTAGGTTTTATTATCAAGACTAATAGTTTAATGATAAAAGAACTATAATAATATGCTTTGTCAGCTAGTCTCACCCAAAAAAATAAAAATAAAATAAAATATCTTTTAAATAATGTAAAAATTAAAACTTTATTTTTAAGCACATCTTCTTGTTGAATTGTCAAGTGTAAATGGGTTATGACTGATTAATTTGAAAAAATATAATAAAATTTTTTAAACAAAAGAGTTTTTAGTTAAATGAGTAATTCTCTATATTAATAAATTAATAATTAATTTATAGTAATGTATTATTGATAATAAATAAATTCATAATAAAGTCATATTCCTATATTTTTATGATAAATAAATTAATCATGAATATTTTGAATGATTTTCCTTTGATAACAAAGATTTAAAAAATATGGGTCTTATTTTAAATTTATAATGCTTTACATAATCTCAATACTTAATTTTTAAGAAGTGAAATAAAATAATGTTTATCTAAATAGTATAGTAATAATATTTAACTTTCTATGTTTTAATTATTTTAATTAAATTATGCTATTAAATAGATTAAGAATGAAAATTAAAATTATGATAAATTTTTCTTAAAGAGAATTATTACCCAAATCAAGTACTCCCTCTTTTTTCCATCAACAAAGTTTTTGTAATAATATTTAAATTTGAATTGGAAAAAAATTAATTAAAAACAATGGATATTTGATTTTTTAATTTTTAAAAAGTGAAAGAAAATAATGTTTATCGAAATGCAAGAAAAATCCAAAAAGTCAAATTTTAAAAAAGAGATTTAAAATTAATAAGTTATTTTGATATGCTACTTCAAGTGAATTTAATTTATTTTAACTATTTCATATAAAAATTAAATAATTTAAAATTTTTAAGTGATTATAATTTTATTTGATCTTCTTTCATATTCTTATCATAAAACCAAATATGACAAAAAAATTAAAAAAAATAATTTCCCTTTATTTTTAAAAAAAAGTTAAGTAAAATAATTTTCTTATATCTCATTTACTACAAAAAAAAAAAAGAAAGAAAAAAGATCAAATATAATTAAAAATAGTTATATATTTATAAATTTTCAAATTATTTATTTTTTATATAGAAAAAGAAAAATAAGTGAAGTCAATTTAAAGAAACATGTAAATATAATTTATTAACTTTAAAACTATTTTTTATTTTCCTTTATTTTTTCTTTCCTTATATTTTTCTTCTTCAGTTTCTTTTCCTTATATTTTCTCTCAAGTTTTCCAAAAACCAAACATGAGGTAAATATTTTTAGTTCAAACACTCCCTACAAGGGTAAATATATTATTAGAAAATTTATGGAAAAGTACAGGGGAAAGAAAGTGGAGACAAAAATAAAAGGAAAGAAAAAAATGAAGGAAAATAAAAAATAAGTTTAAAAGTGATAAATTATTTTAATAAACTTTTTAAAACTCATTTTACTCAATTTTATTTTTTTTATGTAAAGATTCAATAATTTGACAATATAGGAGTTTTTTCTAATTAATTTTAATTAAATATTTTTTTTTATGATAAATCAAACATAAAAAATCATTTTTCTTAATTTTTTTTCCTTTAGGCTATGTTTGATTCTTGGAAAATTTGAGGGAAAGAAAATAAAGAGGAAAAGTGGAAGGAAAGAAAAAATGAATGAAAATAAAAAAATAGATTTAAAATTAATAAATTATTTTTATATCTTTCTTCAAACCCATTTCACTTAATTTCCTTAATTATATAAAGATGAAATAATTTTAAAATGTATAAATTTCTAACTGATTTTAATTATATTTAATATTTTTTGTAAAAAAATTATAGTGAAACCAAATATGAGAAAACCATTTTCCTTTGCATTTTTTTCTTTCATCGGTACTTTTCAAGAATCAAACATAACCTTAACTTATGTTTAGTTCTCGATAAATGTGAGGAAAAATGTGAAGGAAAGAAAATAGAGAAGAAAACTATAAAGAAATAAAAAGGGAAGGAAAATAAAAAATAGGTTTAAACTTAATAAATTATTTTTATATGCTTCTTGAAACATATTTTACTTATTTTTATATATTATATAAAGATTAAATAATTTAAAAATATATACATTTTGACAAAATTTAATTATATTTAATTTTCTTTTATATTTTTCGTAGTAAAATCAAATATAAGAAAATCATTTTTCTTGACATATTTTTTTGGACCAAACATAGCTTTAATGTCCTTATTTTTTTTTTGAAAAGCTTCAAAAATCCATTGAAAATAGACTTATTTTAAATTTGATTTAAAAATAATAATTTATGGGTTTTTTTTCGTAGGTACAAGATATCTCTTAGCCTCTCCTACCATTCACAAAATAAATTTGAAGGTTGCATGACCACACAATGTGCAACTCTTCAAATTTTTATGTGGAATTTGAGGACCAAAATCCCACCAATCACCATGCACTTATAAGTGGGCTTATGACATAATTTTTTTACCAATAAGTTACTGTCATGTTTAGTATGAGCCTTGTAGAGAAGATAAGTTATCTTCCATTAAATAAACGAAAAATATATATTTGACATATAATTATTAGAATAAAAAAATTCATAATTGAAAAAGTAATTGTGAAGTCTTAATAATAAATAAAATCAAAACTATTAAATATAATATATGAAATCTCCTTAAATATTATTTTATTGAAAAATAATATTTCAAGGATTAAGACCACTGAATATAGTCTTTCAAATCTTCTTAAATATTAATTTTAACCGAGAAGTAATATTTCTAAATAATAAAAACCGATCCCAAATATGATCATTTAAATTGCCATAAAGAGAGCTTATTCTAAAATTCAAAAGATTGAGAATAAAATTACCAAAGAGAATTCAGAAAATAAAAGTTAGAAAGGAGCTCTTCCAAGGAGATTCAAAGCTTCTTCAAATCTTCAAATAAGACTTCAAATCATTTTGGCATCATCAAAGCTTTGCTAAAAAATCTTTAATTTCTTTAACAATCTCTTAATTGTTAAGTTTTTTAACGTTTAAAGTTCGAAAGTTGCAAAAAACCTCTTTGATTCAAGATCAAGCTATCCAATCTCTCAATCAATGTTGTTCAGACCAAGTCCTAAGCCACACCAAGGTCTAAGCCACGTCAAGACTCAAGTCACACCAAGGCATAAGCAAGGTTTGAAATGTCGCGATTTTTTGTCAAAATATCGACAAATTTCGCTTATTTGACAAAGCTAATACAATATTTCGCGAAATATCGGTGTTTATCGGCATTTCTGCTGATTTTTCAAGAAATTTCTTGATATTTTAGGAAGTCAAACACCACTTGCTGCGCCGGTCGATGTGCTAGTTTTTGTGCGCCCTCCATTTCAATTTTTCACCCTAGCTCACCACAAAGCCTCCATTTCATTTTTTTCACCTCGCACTTAGCTCACCA
This sequence comes from Vitis amurensis, assembly GCA_037355405.1. NCBI lineage: Eukaryota > Viridiplantae > Streptophyta > Magnoliopsida > Vitales > Vitaceae > Vitis > Vitis amurensis. The sequence continues at coordinate 17,539,094 of CM074681.1, read as the reverse complement.
CAAAGCCCTCCATCAATTGTGTTTAGCCTCGCTATCGATAAGATTATTGGGTTCAAGCTTAGTTACCACCGATCCATCTTCTCTTTTGTTAATATATAAACATAATAAATATGTTAAAGTTTATTATTAAAAAATAAATAAATAAATTCTAATTTTGTTATTTTAAATTTTATTTAATTAATTAATAAATATATAAAAACCACTATTATAATTTTCTTAACAAGTATTTTTTTAATATCATTTATATGATAATTAAATATTAAAAATTCATATATGCATCATCGTTTATTTTACATTATTGAATGCATTTGAATTAAATAAATTATAGTTTTACTATTAAATGTATTATCATTATCTCATTAATCATATTTTAAAAAGTTACTATCACTTCACTTTAAAATTTTTTATATTTATCATTTTAATTTTATTTAATTTTGAATGTTTTTATTTTAAAATATTAAAAATATACATTCATTCAAAAAATACTAAAATATATAAAAATAATAATTAAGTTCAAATGTTTTATAAATTAAAATTAATTTGATTAGATAAATAATAAATTATTAATACCCACATATCTTTGCTTATTGATATTTTTCTCTTTAACATGTGTATTTTTATTTATTTTATCATTTTTTGGAGTTTCTCCAAATATTTCCATGAATTTTAAATAATTTTTGTTTTACTGATATTTCTATGATATTTCCGATATATATTTTACTGTTATATATGTGTTTATCAATATTTCAAACCTTGAACAAAGTGATCTAAGGCCCAAGTCAAAGTCAAAGCCTAAGTTAAGCTAAAGCCCTATTCAAGTAAAAGCTTAGTTAAGCCAAAGCTCAAGTCAAGTGAAAGCCTAAGTAAACTCAAAACTCAAACCATAAGAAGTCAACATCCAAGTTATGCTCCTATGATGTCAAATTTTTAACAAACTCTTTATTCAAGATTAAGTTTTTTCAAGCCCCCGATTGACAACTAGGAGAGAAAGAATCCAAGAACATATTAGGGATTGTATCTATATTATTCTTTAAATCAATAAAATTTCTATATGACCACATAAATTTTCTTTAAAAAAATTAAAAAAAAAAATTGTGCACAAATGTGGTTGTACGCACAAATTTCGTAAAAGTCTTGCAAAATTAGCAAAACAATAGGGAAACAATGCGAACAAAATATTTATTAAAATAAAAATATTGTGGTATAATCTCAAAAATAATATTCTTTATAAAAGAATATTTTTTCTTCTAATTCTTTTGCCTTGATCACAATTTGGAAGACGACGATGACATTTTCTTGATTTCGAAGATTAATCAAGGGTCACAAGTGGCTTATTCCCGAATGAACTCGTTGAATGGCGAAGAACACATAAAACAGTTCTTTTTACCATTTATCAAACTTGTAGGGAGATTTGATGAAACTTTTTATTTTTTTGTGAAACCTCTTTTCCTGTACGAAGTCACATTTAGATTTTCTCATTAGGATTTTCCTTTTTTGGATTTTTTTCGATTTCTCAATTTTTGATTTTTGAATTTCTTTCCCATTTCTTCAAAGTAGACACCTCTATTTATAGGTGAAGATAGAGAATTTGAATTTCAAATTCCCGAATTTTAGTTTCTTAATTCAAGGGATTTAGTTCATTGATTTTAGCAAATTTTCTTCTCTAGGTTTTACCAACAAAGATAATAATAATAATAATAATAAATATTTTTTTCTTACTATTATTATCTTTTTTATAATTGGAGATTGGTTTTTATTTTTTTTATTTAGGAAACTCATCTATAAAAGGATATCAATTTTTATTCACTTTGAAGACCAAATTAGTGGTAATTTATTCAATTAATTTTTTTTTGTCTACAAATGCCTCCACTTCAAGACACATCATGTACATGCATTGTCATGTAGATGGGATGAGTCTTGAAGTAATTTTTTTTCAAAGAAATATTTTAATAAGAAGTTTCCTATTTTTTTAAAAAATATTTATTTCTCACTTTTTTTTTTTTTTCAAACTCTACTTTGTTTTCCTTCTTGCTTTACACTTTGAATCATCTTCCAATTTGTCTTCTCTATATATGTTTTTTTTTTATATAAAGGGGACAATAGTTGAGAAATCGAGACTTGAACTTTTTCAAAGAGCTCTTTTGATCCTTGGATGTTCTTCGACCCAATTTGAAAAACCCAACTTGAATTTTTTTAAAATTCTTTCAATTTTAGGGTGATCTTCAACCTAGTTTTAAGGAACTCGATTTGAGTTCTTCACGAGGAATCATTTCATTTTTTCAATCATCTTCAACCTTGGATCCATTTCCAAACCTGTAAGTTTTTTTTTTTTGGTATTATAAATGCATTGGAGATCATATCGTGGCATTCAACATCTAGCTGTGGGGAGGCATCAATAGTGGCCGAGTATAGGAGCTTGTTTGTGGCATGCGTGGGGTTATGAAGCAATAACAACCAATACACACACACACACACACACACACACACATATATATATATATATATATATATATTGATACGTGATCTCCCAATTTATTTATTTTATTTATTTTTTTGGCTAACATTTTTTTTTTTAAAAAAAAAGGAATGAAAAGACTTACCTTTTTAAAACGCATGTCGACCTTTATCATTCATGGAGACAAATTTGATTTCAGGTAATTAATTAATTTTTCAAAAAATTACCTTAATACTTGAGAGTGGATTTTTAATAAAATTAAATATGAATATTTAAAATTTGACCCTCATGTAATCAAGTCGTAGCCCTGATGCAAAGCGGTGTCATATTTTCAGCACTTATGTGTTAATGTCTTCATCCATGCAAATTTGTTTGACTTGAATGCATAGTGGTGTTCAAGTTTTAACATTTAATTAAAACTAGAATAATACTTGGCGTTTATGTAACAAGTTATGGCTTTGATGCTATGCGGTTTTGTACTTTCAAAGACTTAATTCGACTTAAGTGCTAAAGTCTTCACTCATACGAATTGGCCTGACTTAAATGCATAGTGGTGTCTAAAAACTTAGACCTATATTTTATTCATCTCTTTCTCTACCTTCCTTTTTTCTTTGTGTAGGACGATGTTCTTCAAATATTTCAAAGAGAATATTGTAACCATTATTGAGGATGATAGTGAAGATTTTGAGGATGGGATTACCTTGTTAGTGCATAAGTCACTTACTAACCTTCAATCTTTGTCAGTGCCAGTGACAAAGGATCCATTACACATTTCTTCTTGGTCCCGAGTTGCATCTTGCAAGCTTACAAATATCAACAATTCAAAAACTTAATAAAATGAAACTTGTTTTTGATGTTCTACTATTGAATTCTCTCACCCAACTATTATTGAAGTCCATGATGAATTTGGATTGGTGGGCTCTTGTATTTGTGACGGAGAAGCCAAATGGGGAAGCTCCTTTAAGGTACTTGGGGAATCTCTCTTTATCGAAGGATATCGGGAATGAGTAGAGGAGGTAATGGGTCGACATGGACTATTTCTTAAAGGATGCAAACTTTATGAAGTTATTTTTTGCATCTCTATTCAACTATGATTGTCATGCCTCTATGATTAGGGCCTTTTGTGAACGTTAGTGTCCTACCATTAACACCTTGCATACTTCCATTGAGGAGGTTTCCATATATCTTTGGGACTTGTATCATATTGCTAGATTACCCATCATTGGATCTTTTTATGATGAGATGGTACCAAGTTCGGAAGAGTTATCTAATGATGCAACGAAGTCATCACTCCCACCAAGTTGTCGAAACTTATTCCTTGTATATCATCGAATTTGCTCTGAGATGAAGGAGAAGTCTTTAGTCAAGTTAGCCTATTAGGTGTCATTTTGGTACAAAGGCTCCATGAAGTATGCAAAACCCTAAAAGAAGAGTATAATGAATAAGGTACAGAGGCTTAAGGAGACTTATAACCCCTTTGAAGATATTGATCCTATTAAATCTTGTACTTAGTCGGAGATGGAATTTTTTGACGACCTTGGTGTCGCCGAGGCAAATGTTAAGGAAACTTACTTGGCCACTTTCTTGGCATGTTGGTTATGCAAGTTCGTTCTTCCTTAGGGGTGTCAATTTGATTTGTTCTGGAGTCTTTAAGGTAGCTAGTAGAATGGCTTAAGGTGAGACATTTAATCTTGTTGTTCTGGTGTTAGTAAGCATTTACAACAACTTAAATGAAATAACTTGTTCTTCGAATCTTGAGACTAATGCATCTATTTTCCTTATTCATTATTTATACGAATGGTTAGATGAATATTTCGATACCCATTTCATTTCTCCTTCTTGGAACCATCCCCCACGAATGACTTATTACACTAACAAGTTTTCTGCTAAGTGTTTCAATGATTTACAAGCTCAGGCTTTGAAAATATCTTGTAAATACATAAAACTGGACCACTTGGCATTGCGACACAAAGAGTGTGTGCATTGGACTGATAATGAATCTATTAGTGTTACCAAAGCTTCTTATCTCATAAATCTTCGCTCTAGCTATTTGTCTTTGTGACAAGGTAACCATCGGGTGATCCAATCGTATTATCCTCATCGGTTTTCTAAGCAGTTTGGGTATCCTCAAGACTTTCTGGGGGTTTGCCAGAGATTTTTCATGTTGGAACTTTAGAAGCGATGTATCAACATTGGGAGTCATGCACTAGGCTTGGTACCTACTCCTAAGTTACTATACTAGATTTTCATAGTCTTGAAGAGTTTTCAGTCACCAAGGCTAATGCAGATTGGTGGATCAAAATGCGCAATCCTAATAAGGAAATTCTTATTGCTACTTGTATGGAGCCTCCTCTTGATTTTTCTTGGCAAATACCCTTAAAGTCTTTAGAGAGTAGATCGCGTAAAGTTGACTCAAGTGTTTCTACTAAGGGGAATGTTAGAGACAATGTTGAGAAGGATTTTGATGATTTACTTGATGATTCAAGTGCTTTTTCTAAGCGCTCAATGGGTAGTCATCAAACTTATACCTCTACGCACTTGGAGCATGAGGAAACTATTTTCAATTATGGTAATGGTCACTGTCACAAGACTTTTAAGCAACATAACAATGCATAGAGTCTTCATGTATAAAATGACGACTCTGAAGATACAAGTGAATGTCACTTCAAATGTCGAAAGATTAGACACAATCCTATGTACTATGATGAGACTAATTCTCATCCTCTTGATGAAGATGTCCTCTTTGCTGACGTTCCAACTTCTACTCAACCGATGGAACTTGATGGTGAAGATGTATTATTTTATGCTCTAACTTTTGCTAAGACTAAGAGAAAGATTTAATTTTGCGAGTATATGTCCTAATTTTTGCCTAAGTCACTTTTTCAGGTTTTCAACTTACTCAATTTTTTTTTCTTTTTTTTTGTGCACTGTACACAGTTTATGCTCATATGGGCCATGAACACCACTTGTCTTGAGTTTGATCGAAGGGTGATAAATTCATGTCTTTGGAACAAAGTTTAATTGAGGGTTAAAGATGACTTATTCTCAACCAAACTTGTGAAGACCTTTCTTAAGCATTTTGGAGAACAAAAGATCATTTGAGTTCGTTTTGATTTTTTTTTAGCCCTTAAGGTGGATGAATGACACTTTTGTATTGTGTTTGATATTCTTCCATAGGCTTGTTGAAGAATGTGTCAAGTTTGGACTCGATTTTAATCCAAGGGTGGTAAACATGTATTCTTGGAGCAAAGTTTAATTGAGGGTCAATAATGACTTGATCTCAAGTAAACTTATCAATAATTTTCTCAAGTGTTTTGAAAGACCCAACCTTGTCTTCTTTAACTTTGAAGGTGGATGAATGACACTTTTGTTTGTATTTGATATTCTTCCACAAGCTTGTTGAAAAATGTTTGGAGTTTGATTTTGACTTTTAAAACTTCATTTTTGGATTTAGCTTCTAAGTTGCATCTCCCTTTTAAGAGTGCTTCATGCTGAAAGAAAAGAACACTTGTATTTAGAGAAGTTGGAGATTTTAGTTTAGAATATCGGAATTCGACTTCTTTAACACAAAGAGTTTGTTCACCAATTTAAGAAGTTTGCTAAAAAAGATTTTTTTTTTTTTTTTTTTTTTGGCATAAGTTTGATTTTTTTTTTTGTTACTACGGTTTAAGCTCTTGTAGGATATGAGTAATATGAAGTTTAGGCTCATGCTTTAAGGAACATCATTGGAGTGTCGAGGTTTGAGAACAATTGTGGTAAAATTTGATGTCACGCTCTTTTCATCGTCATTGGTGAAGGTGATAGTTGCACAATATGTCGCAAAATTGTGACCTTTGTTTTCAAATCATTTTGTCTCCTTTATTTTTGTGGCATAGAGTGATGGATTCTTAAGAGTCTGGATTAATGCAATTCGTGTTTCCTCAAGAAGTTGTAGCATTTCATGGATATTGAAAAATGAGGGTAAACACTATAGGTTTGCTACTACCTTATCATCTTCCTTGGTTTTGCTTGACTCTAAACCAATAGCACTTTGTTCATCTTCACTTGGCCTATCTTCTACTAAAGTCTCATGACAAGAGACCATATAAGTTGATGTTATTATCCTTCTATTGAAACACTCTAAATGGAGATATTCTCCTAAGGTGATAGGGGTGATAAGCTTTTTTACTAAGAGGTCATCAACTTGTACAATCACTTATTTTCTTTTGAGTTTCTTTTCTTCTTTCTTCTTCGCATGTCGATGAATATTTTGCTTACGTGTTTCATTCCTAGGAAGATTTGGGTATGGATGAGATTCTTGCTTCTTACAAGGTTTTCCTCATGTCACCAATGTCAAACCTTCTTTGCTATACGACATTGATTCATTATCAGAGCAAAGGTGAAGAAGGGTGTCTTGGCGTGACACTTGTGTTTGCTTTAACTTAGGTAACTCACATTGGATAGTATCGGTGCATGCCCCCAATGTCTTAGGTGGAATGTGTAATGGAATAGGATTGAATGACCCAAATGTGACTGTAGCATGATTTGACTCTATTACTTCATCTAAATCCAAATGAATTCTTCCTTGCTTTGCAAGTTTCATTATGAGATATTTTAAGATGAGACATTTCTCCACAGGGTGACTGACGATTCGATGGTAATGGCAGTAGTTCGGATCATTAACACGACCCATTTCTTCTGGATGCTTGCACTCAAGTAGCTCAATAACCTTTTTCTAGAGTAAATCTTCCAACATGTTAGGCACATTAGAGTCAGGAAAATGATATTTCTTCTCTCTCAATTCTTTCAAGGTGAACCAATGCCTCTCATTTTCCCAGGTTAGTTCGACCTTTTTTACTTCCTTCTTTTTATCTCTTGTTGAGATTTTGATAGGAGCCGTATTTACCATCATTGACTCCTAGATGGGTTTTATTAAGGTTTTATCACTTGTTTTCCCATCATGTTTCTCTTTTTACTAGTCAATGATAAGGTCCTTCTTAGTACCATGGTTGGCTATGTTGAGCTCCATGTCATGTGCTCTAGCAACTAACTCTTCAAATGTGCGAGGTCATATCCCTTTGAGGATGTACAGAAGACCCTAATGCATTCCTTGTATGCACATATCCACAACTGACATCTCGTATAATATATCTTTGCATTCCAAGCTTAAGGAACACCAACGATTATACGAGTATTAGTAAGTTCCATCATGCTTACAATTCGTTGAGTGCTATAGAAACGGTTAAGGAATTCGCGTTCTATTTGGTCCCAACTATCAATACACTCAAGTGCAAGGTCTACGTACCAATCGAAAGCATTCGTTTGAAGAGAATGAACGAATTGTTTGACTAACAAGTCACCATCTGTACTTGCATTGTTACAAGTTTCAACGAAATAGGCAACATGTTGTTTTGGATTTCCCTTCTCGTCAAATGATTGAAACTTTGGAGGTTGATAGCCCACAGACATACGTAGACTATTAATCTTCTTAGTGTAAGGTTTAGAGTATATAAGTGTACTCTATGAGGGTCCATTGTATTATGCTCTAATAGTGTTAGTTATCATGTCCTGAAGTTGCTGGACAAATAATGATGCCACCAAGGTAGATTCCGTCGTTTGTCCTCCGACTTGCACTATCCTAGACGCATGTGGTGTATCATCGAGAGGAGATGCAACATTTGGAAAGTGGTTGAGTCCTTGACTTGACTCACACGCATTTTGTACTTATGCATCGACCTTGTTTATGAGGGAAGTTATCCACATATTAATTTCCTCGATCGTCTTAGTGAGTTTGGCGATGGAGCGAGCCATTTATGCCAATTGTTCATCTACGGATATAGTGTCGGTTGCCATTACCGACATAGTTATTGAGAAAGGAGAAGTAAAAAAGTCAGAACTTAGAGAAGTTTTCCATCTTTAACATTTTAGTTGGCGATCTGAAGTGTGAGTCAAGATCTTGGAGTTGGCATCGGTAATTGAGTAAGGAGATTTATCCCCAAAGTCCTTTTAGTGCTAAATGAAGTTTTCCCTTGCTACGAGAACTATGGCTCTTTGCCCTAAAAGAGGCCAAAGTGATGAATGCTTGGTTCTCATCACACGTTCTTACTAGCTTTTAGCAAATAAGCAAGCTTCCTTATTTGTTTTGTTGAGAGTGAAGATGCTGATTTTGTTTTGCTACGAGTCATGGGGCCCGTAGCGGTGTTGTGTGTTGATTGCACAATGACGATCTTGTCACTGCCCTTATTGACATGCACAACTTGAGTTCTTTTGGATTCCATCGATGTAATAATGATCAATCTTCTAACGAAAGAGATGAGAGGTAGAGACGTCCCATCGAGTGTGCTAGAAATTTGTATGCACAAATTTCATAAAAGTCTTGTGAAATTAGAAAAACAATAGGAAAATAATGTAAACAAAATATTTATTAAAATTAAAATATGATGGGGTACAATATATATATAAAAAAATTTCTTTACAAAATAATATTTTTCCTTTAATTTTTTTTGCCTTGATCCTAATTTGAAAGATGACGATGATGTTTTCTTGATTTTTAAGATCAATCAAGGGCCACAAGTGGCTTCTTCCCAAATAAACTTGTTGAATGGTGAAGAACGCGTGTAGTGGTATTTTTTTCCATTTACCAAACTTGTAGGGAGATTTGATGAAACTTTTTCTTTTGTTGTAAAACCTCTTTTCTCGTACGAAGTCACATCTGGATTTTCTCCTTAGGATTTTTTCAATTTCTTAATTTCTCTTTCATTTCTTGAAAGAAGACATCTTTATTTATAGGTGAAGACAAGGAATTTGAATTTCAAATTCTCGGATTTTGGTTGCTTAATTCAAGGGATTTAGTTCCTTGATTTTAACAATTTTTCTTTCCTAGGAGGTTTTACCAACACTATAATTGTTAGCCCAAGGGTTCTCCCAATCGGGTTTTGATGATAACAAACCATGGTTAAGTGACTAATTGGTTTGAATGATAAAAAATCTCAGGTATAAATTTGGAAATTCATCAAAGGACCAAAGAGATACAAGATCGAGACTATTTGAAGACTTTTGATCATAGGAAACGAATATAAGATGAATGCATGAGTGCACTTAGGTTTTTCATACATTTTCATGCATATTTGAAAACTTGGTTTATTCTTTAAAATTTAAATTTCATTAAAACCCGAGTTTTATCAAATGTACCTTAGGCAAAACGTTTCAAAATTGACATATTAATTTACCTAAAGACCTTGCCTAAGTGTTAGAAAAAAAAAGAAATTGAAAATGATAGGTTTTCGGGACCAAAATGCTGAACCGATCGAGGCTTTGGCCAACCGGCTTAACCGATTGAGGAACCGGTCAACCGGTTGCCCTTGTCCGGTCGAGGTCCGATCGAGGAGTGTTAAAAACACTTTCTCTTATCCACTAGCTTCCTCTTTCTGGTTGAGGTTCCATTCTTCTCGGTCGAGGCAACGGTAACCTGCCAAAGCATGAAATGTTCCAACGGCTAGTGAACCGATCGACCCATAACTCGATCAGTCAAGACTGTCTTTTGTTTTTTTTGGCTCCCGAGCTTAGAAACCTATAAATTGAGAGCTCTACTTCATTTATGATAGAGAGAACACTTGCAATCAATTGTCTACCTACATGTTCTTAGTTTAAAAGCTCTCATTTCTTTCTTAGTGCATTAAACCATCACTTGCATATCTTTTAGTGTACCCTTATGAGTCATCCTAGCTTTGTTTTGTATTTAAGCTATCTTTGAGCTAGGTTGAGGGATTATTTCTTGTAAAACTTGAGTGATAAAGCCTTCAAGAGGTTTGAATCTTGAAGAGATTGTGTAAGAGCCCATTGGAGTTGGAATCCAAGTGTAAATAATTGGAAGCTTGGTTGAAGCTTCAAACTAGTGGAACCCTCACTTGGTTAGGAGATTGAGGAGAGTGGACGTAGGTAAGGAAATGTCAAACCACTATAAAATCCGAGTTTGAATTCTCTAACTCGATCTCATTATTTCTTGATCATATTGTGCTTGAATTTGTTGTGTTGAAAAAGTTTTGAAAAACCCAATTCACCCCCCTCTTTGGTGTTTTTCTCATTTAAACATAGCCTTTATTTTTTCAATTGGTATCGGAGCTAGGCCTCTTGTTTAAGACTTAATCGTCTAAGAGGAAATGACTATTCCATCAAGCTCATCTCAAACTGAAAATTTTAAAAAACATAGAGCTCTATTTTTTACGGGAACCGACTATCACTATTGGGTGTTTTTCTCATTTAAACATAGTCTTTATTTTCTCAATAATAATAATAATAATAATATTTTTCTTCTTATTTTTATTATCTTTTTTATAGTTGGAGATTAGTTTCTTTTTTTAGGAAACTTTTCCATAAGAGGATATCTATTTTTTTTGTTTATTCACTTTGAAAACCAAATTAGTGGTAATTTAGTCCACTAAAATTTTTATGTATATAGTGGCCTTTGGGACCATCTTTACCTTTTATCTCTTCTTTTATCAAATCAAAGAATTAAACTACATAGAGTTTAATAAAAGTTCACCTTGTATGGAAAAAGTTAAATTTGCATTTTTTACTCTTATTAAAGTTGTTGTTGCTTCCTTTGAGATAACCTTGTTCTCATGACCCCAGGAAGAATAAAAACTACTTCTCAAGATCAAAAATATTTTCCAAAGTTAGCTATAAATTTTGAAATGACTTTGTTGAAAAATTATATTATTTTTTAACCCTATTGGGTGTAAAGAAAAATAGTAGGGTTGAAAAACTATTGCTTACCATCTATCCTTGAAAAAATATTTTCATACCATATGAAGTTGCCTAATCTAAAAGACAACAAGTATGACACTAAATCCATGTCTACCTCTTCATGTGATCTCCACAAATGATATTACACATCCATATCAAGATGTATCAAAAAATTGTTGGGATAGAGCTCTTAAAAGTGAGACATGATGTAAAAAGTTAGATTTGATTTTCCACTTACTATCCATTTTTGTATTGATATTGATTTGAACATTCAAAACCATATCACTTTCATTCTATATAACTTGGGGGCATTAGGATCCATATAAAATATACAAGTTATGGTTTGCTTACAAGATGATAAGTTGTTCACAATCAATTTATGTATAGTAGAGACTGTAGTGCACTATCTCCTAATCAGAGAGATGATTTTACGCATTGGACAAAATCTATGGTGAATCATGACATTAGGCTATTGAGTTGTCAAAATTTGTCAAGCTACTATGTTACATGGACTTAGAGGTGTCAAATGGGTCGGGCACCCTAGTTTGGCCCATAACTCGGCATGCTAAAAGGTTAGGTTGGGCCAACACGACCCAATTACTGTAGCAGGTCATGTCGACATGACTTGGTTTGTTGGGTCATGCTAGACTTAAGGATATGATTTGTCATGCCATCATGTTGGTCCGTTGTGCTGGATAGTTCAAATATTAGTTTTTCTTTTTTTTTTTTTTTTGCTTCTCACTTTTTTTTTCTTTTCATTTTTTCATGTAATTTATTAAAATGTTGAATAAAGGAATTGTACTTTCTATATTTCATTTTCTTTTATATTCCAATATTTTAAATTTATTGTTATTTTGATACAAAAAAAATCAAATATGATTTTTTTTTCCTATTTTTAAAAACAAATTTTAAAATTTCTACAAATTACAATTACAAACTAGATAAATATATATATATATAAGAAAAAAAAACAAGTATAATTATTTAAGATATTTGAAGTAACAAAAGAAATTTTACTAATTTAGAAAAATATGTGTAATTTAAAGAAAGATTATATCTTAGGATTTACTGTGGAGAGAAAAAGGAAATGATATCATGCTCAATTTTATTTGTTTGTTTATGGTTTTTTTTAAAATTTCTATGTTTTCCTTTTATTTTTTTAAAAATAGTGAAAATAACTTCTACTTATATTCTAAAAATTGTTATATATTTCACTTTATTTTTAAAAATTGTTTTCAAATAACAACGATCAAATAGTGTTAAGAATTTTTAATAATAGTTTTCTATTTTTAAAACAGAAAATTGTTTTTAAATCACATGGCCAAACAAGCTCTTATTTACAAACTAAACCTTAAATTTCATATAATCAAACAACTTATTTACAACTAACCCTTAAATATTATATAATCAAAATTAAATTTATACACCTCAAAAAAAAAAAAAAAAAAAAAAACAAAAAAACAAACCTGCAACTAGGTTCTTATAAACAATAGTTATATGTTACAATATTATAATTACAACCCTCTAATTCTTCCATAATACAAAAACTAGGTTCTTATAAACAATAGTTATATTTTACAGTATTATAGTTATAACCCTCTAATTCTTCCATAATACAATAACTAAGTGATAGAAATAGTAAAACATACATAAGAAATCCATTTCGAACACAACCAAAAACAAAATATTCAAGCTTCACATAATTTTTTGAGTGTTTCTCCTTTTGTGCACCTTCCTTATTGTCTAAAAAAAAATGAGAATTTGAAAATGTGAGTTATAGCCATATAGAGAAGATTTTATTTATAATAAAAAAGATTTATAAATACCATTTCAATACTTTTCAATAATACTACATAAGAATTCATTCAAAGGCATGTATTTTAGCTTAGCATATTATCTTTCATAAGGCTTTTAGATACTTTTCTTGAATTTATATTTAGTTGCTTACAACCATAAAACCTACAATTTATGGATTCACCCAAGGACATATGTCTATACCCCTTTTATATCAATGTATGTATCTTCTTGAAAATGTTTTAGGTATTTCACTCTAACGTACTTTACCCTTTTCCCTTTAGGGACTCTTACCTAGGGTTGTTTCCCCTTAATACTTTTCATAATGTCATCCATCATGGCTATCAAGTTAGTTTTTAAAATAAAACAAAATATACCTCAATTTAAAGTTTAAGGGAGTTAGGAACAACCAATTCGGTATTTAAGTTGAGATCGATTTCTTCATATATAACGAGACTTTTATCAAAAAAAAAAAAATTAATTTAGTATATAATAATTTTTTTCCAACCCAAATAAGGCTTGAAGTTTTCATTTAAATACTAATTTTAGAATAAAGGAAGGTAATCCAAAAAAACAAAGTCTTTAAAAGCATCAAGTTCTCTAACTATTATACAATTTGATTATTTCAACTCTAGTTTCTCCACTTGACTCACACCTGAGTTGAAACTTGGCACCATGTGTTAAGAAACTATTTAATTTTCTTTTTCAAAAAAAAAAAAAAAAGAATCAACATTTCTAGGTCTCCTTAACTCTTTTATAAATTTTGCAAGCAGTTGCTGAACTTAGGTAAGCTACTACTAAGTGTTTAATTTTGAAGTGCTTGTAAGTGTCCTACTAACCATTGGGTTATAACATCTATTTTAGTTATTTTTTTATTTTTTATTTTTAGCTAAATCCTATAGAAACAAATGGCTCCTACAACAACCAAGTAAAGTGGAGAAAGCTAACTAGAGTCTTAGCTACACAAAACCAAGTGAGCAGTTGACTATGTTGTCTGCTTAAGTGCTACTGATGTTGTATAAAAATTTCATTATGGCTCACCACCTTTATGCTATTTCACAGCTAGTCTCTTACGCTAATCACCTAACTACTCAAGTCCCACAATTAAGTAACTAATCAAATCAATAATTGAGTTGTAATCCTTATTAATAGACTATGCAAACCAATATTAGACTTTTCATAATCTTCAGGTCATTGCACTAAAGCTCCATGAAAAATTCCACCAAATGTTATTACCTAGATTTTTAGCATGTCATCTCCCTCATTATTACTATTTTCAAGTAGATTTCATCTCAAGCAGCTTGGAAAAGGGGGTTTATGACTTGTGACACATGTCCATTACAAATCTTAAGGCTTTAGATAGTGTAAAAATTATCAATATGAAAATGGTGAAACCAATACCAAAATTAGTAATGGATATGCATAAACATGTTTCCTAGATAATATGGGAAATTTCAATATAAGAGTAATGAAATCGATACCAAAACTGACATTAGGCCTCGAAGTCGAACTCTCCCTATGATATTGATATTTTAATATGGAACTAGTTGAGATTAGAATGAGGCCTTCAATATTACTTTTGATATCAATATTCACTACTTTGAAATTTATGTCTTTTTTTCAATCATCTCATTCTTTACACACTACTCGGGAATCCTTAAGTCGATCTTTGAATAAAAAAATTGGCAAAAGCCCTTGGAAAATAAGATCAATACCCCCACAAAGTCAAGAAATAGGACGATACAAATAGAATAGATGAGTATGTATGTATTGTGCTACTAAAGATAAAATTAAGGGTCTACAAAAAACTTCGAGGTAATATGTGATGGTGTTAATTGAAGATTAGAGAAAGTTTGCTAATACTGATTATTGTTGGTCTAATTGGAAGCATTCCTTAAATGATATTTACTTGTTGCATAACCAAGTTTGGAGAAAATCTATTACTTGATAGGTTACGATCATGTGTGCCATTTGTAACTAAATGAAAAGAATTTGCTATCGTGTCGAGAATAAAATTGCTAACACATTTTTGGTTTTTTGAAACATGAAAGAATGCATGTGTTGTTGGTCCAAAAGTGCTCACAAGTAGAGATTGTGCAAGATTTCCTACCTTGTTTTTAGTGGAATGTTGTTAGGGCTTCAAAAATTGTGGGGAAAATGCATGAGGGAAGGTTAAGAATTTTGAGTTTGGAGTACCATAACCTTGAGTAAGCATTATTGTTAGTTAAGAAGATTCTACCATATGTTACTAAAAAATATTAATGGACTTTGATGCTTGATTACTAAAACAAGATGATGATATTATGATCCTAAACCTTTCAAGGTATAGTGAACACATTTCAATATTTTATGTACTTATTGATGATAACAAGAGAATCAAAAAGTGATTTGATTTGAGAGTGAATTGTTGGTAGTGGTCGTTCCCTTAAAGATACCTTAAAGCTCCTTGAGAAATTAGGTTTTCCTTGTTGCTAACAATTGCTGAAATTTTTTTCAAGTGTCTTCCATTCATCTTTTTCAGTTTTAAGGGCAAGTAGTTAAAGATGCTAGGAACTTTGGATTAATCCGTTCCTTGCGCTGAATCACATAGGATGCATGCAAACGATCTTAGGCTTCTCTAAATCTAACGTAATGGAAAATAATGGTTTCAAAAATTATAAACATATTAGATCTAGAGATTTAAGTTTCATACCTGCAATTTGGATGTTCCTAGATTAGTTTATATCCGATGAAGACTTTGAAACCGCGATCATCATCATAAAATTTGTCTACCCAACTATTTTTCACCCAATCTCTCATTCCATAGGCATTGGCATGAGAGAATGATAGACTTTTCTCTCTAAAGGGTGTTTAGGGTTTCTTTCTTTGGAATTTCAGAAAACTAAAATGCAAGATTGAAATACTAATCTCTAAGAGGGTTTATATATGTTTCCATGTTGGCTTAAGTGACTTGAGCCCAAATTGGGCTTAGGTCACCTAATCTAGCTCATTTGGGTCCTAATTAATTAATATGCCCTAATGGACTTTAATTAATTAATTATCTCATTCTAAAAAGCTAATTCATAAGATTTAGCACAACCTTACATTTTTACTAAAACACTCTTATGCATACTTATGAATAACATACCCAAAATAACCTAAAAAAGTATCTCACCATGAACAAAAAGCTCGAGTAAGAACCATTGGGATCCATAGGAAAATATTGGCTTCCTCAAAATTTTATTTTGAAGTTGACTCAATACTCCACTAAAGATATTCAACTACACTCTAGTATTTTATAAAGTTACAACGAGACAAAGTTCGGGTTCGTGATCTGCTATCCATTTCATGCAAACTTGCCATGAATTGGAGTTCATAATCTAACAAGATAGTGCTGCAGGAAATCTTGAATTTCTCCATCTCTATCCCAAGCTCAAGTTAGGTACATGAAACTAATCTTAGGGCTTCTAGATCTTGACAATGGAAGCAAAAATATGATTTTTAATAATCAAGGACTAGAAAAATAGTGTTATGGATGTTTTTAGCTAGATCTAAATGTTTCTAAATCGATTCCTTGCGGTGAAAAAGATGTTTGAATATTTTAGAGATCTCATACACCCAAGTCTTTCACTCGATGACTCAAACCACAACCTTGACACTCTAAAGAGTGGACTTTGGAAGGAAGAATGTCTTAACTTTCTTTCATTTTTTATGGAAATGGAAGATGACAATCAAAAGCCTTTTAAAACCCTAACACCTAAAGAGGTACTTATAGGGTTCCCCTAATGGACATAAGTGACTTGAGCTTACTTGGACTTAGGTTACTTAATTTAGCTTAAAATGAGTCCTAATTAATTAATTAACCACACATGACCATCTATTTAATCAATTAGCCCAATTCAGAGACATTGTTCACTATCCCATGTGCAACCTCGCACAATTACCAAAACACCCTTATGCACAAGAGTGAACCTAAAGCTAACCCAACCCTCATAAACTATGCCAACATGGTATATGAGCTTAGAGTGGAAACCACTATGACTCATAGGTGTATTAACTCCCTCAGAATCCAATTTTGAAGTTGATTCAACATCTCAATATAGAGAATCAGGTGCATTTTAGTAGCCTATATAAATAACAACGATACAAAACTCAAGTTTATGACCTACTAACCACTTTTATAATCTAATAAGGTAGTGTTATCATTTATCAAGATTACATCTCTAATCCTTCAATTACATATCCCACTTATTATATGATTGGTTGACATACTCTAACTCTAAGAAACATATGTCAAATTTCCACTAAAGAAAATCTATAGTTATAGTCTTCTAGATCACATGTCCTTTGGATCACCTAAGAGGATACATTGTCTTAAACCATGAGATATCATGGTGCCTCTATTGAGAATTCCTGGTGTCACTAGCCTCCATCAATAGTGATCTAATCCATAGGGATATGTGACCACCTTAGGGTCTTACTCATAGGTTAAAAACTTCTATTGACTTTCACATAGACTCAATATCATCTTAAGATATAGAGTTCATGCAATATAATAACTCGGTGAATCATAACAACTGATAGTCTTACGTCATGATTCACCATAGGCCTTGTCTAGTGTGTATCACATAAACTAGTACGCTCACCATGAGAAAACTATACTGATGACTAAGACAAGTCATCCCTCCAATTAGGAGGTAGTACGCTATAGTCTTGGATGGATTGCCTAAATCCATGAACCGATTGTGGACTACTCATCATTTTGTAAGGAACCTATAATTTGGATCTTTTGTACAACTCCTAATGCACTCAAGTCATATACAATGCAAGTGATATGAGCTTGTATGCTCAAATAACCAATTAATGGATTTGAGATAATAAAAGGAAACTAAGAAACATAAATAAAAATAAATTTATAAATGAATCTTTATTTGTTACATCATGTCATACTTTATAGGGCTCAATGTCAACAAATTCTATCAACCCATCAAGATTACCTCTTCAATCATTGAGTTATATATTCATCTATTATATGATCAACTCGACATACTCTAACTCTAAGGAGTATATGTCGAATTTCACTAAAGGAATTACTACGGTCATAGGTTTCACAATCACATATCCTTAATCCTATAAAATATCATGCTACCTCTATTGAGAATACCTATTGCCACCAACCTTCATCAATAGTAATCCAATCCGTAGAGAATTTATGACCATTTTAGGGTCTCACCCATAGGTTAAAGCCTCCTATTGATTTTAACATAGATTTAATATCCTCTTAAGGTTGAGAGTTCATGCAATATAGTAGCTTAGTGAATCATGATAATTCGATAACGTTACGTCATGATTCACTGTAGGTCTTGTCAAATGTGTAACCAAACACATTAGTGTATTTACCATAGAAACCTTATCCTGATGGTCAAGACCAATCATCCCTCCAATTATGAGGTAGTGCACTGCAATCTTTATTGGATTGTCCAAATCCATGAACTGATTGTGAACAACTTATCATCTTACAAGGAACTAATGCCTTATATCATTTATGCAACCCTAATGCACCCAAGTCATATACAATACAAGTGATATAGGCTAAATACTCAAATCAATGTCAATGCATAAAAAGGGATAGCGAAAGAATAGTCAATTTTAACTTTGATACATTATGTCTTGCTTTTAAGAGCTCAATCCCAACAAAAGACTCCTTTCTTATAGCAATATGCAAGCTTTCATAAAGTGTTTGACTTTATATAAGAATTATATGTTGAAATGTAGGTAGATTTTTAGACAAAGGAAGAGTTTGTGTAGGTGGTACTACAGAGCCATCAAATCAGATGTATTATAATAAGTATTTAGTCTAATTAGTCAATGTCATAAAAGATAATTGTTTTCATTAAGTTTTACGAAAACAAAGTTTGTGATAAGGATAATATGAATGAAGATTTAAAACTTGATGAAGCAATGATGGAGTAAACACATAGAAAAAAGAGAAGAACAATGCAACCAAAACATAGAAGAGGTTTGATTAAGATAGCAATTTAGGAGGCTCTAGCCAATCTAACTTGTGCCTAACCTAGGGTTCCAATTGATGTGGGCAAGGTTTGAACAATTAGTGTTGGACTTGGGTTAGAAAAATATCAACCTAATAATATTAGGGTTATGGCAAGTTAATGGTATGGGGAACCATCAAAACTCAACTAAACATTATTATTTGTTTATTTATTATTTTTTGAATTATATTATTCATTGTTTTATTTAAGATATGAAATAATAAAAAATGATATGGAAAAAACTCTAAACTTTCCCTTCTCTTAATTATATAAAGCTAATGAGTTTATTATTTTGATTGAATTGTTAAGATGTCATTGAATATCAAAATTCAAGTTTGAGAGTTATCATTTATGTTAAATTACGAATATATTTTATGGTTTTGAGATATATTTAGCTTTAAACATCTTATTTATGATTTTAAAATAATTTATTTATTTATTAAGAAACTCCAGTTTAAAGTGGTGTTTGTTTTTTTGGATTTTTGCTGAAAGCAATTTGTTTTCAGAATTTAGGTTGTTTGTTTTTCTATTTTTTCATAACTTAATATAAACTTTTTACTAAATAGAAAAAACCAAAATATGTAGCTTTTTCTAAGTAGAAAAAATAATATATTGATTTTTCTTTACTTTCTAATACTTAATAGAAATAAAATACTACAAAAACAAACAACCTAATATTTAACACTATTAAGTATTAAAGTTCTATTTAAAATTAAGTAAAAAAACAAACACCAGCTAAGTTTTTTCTTATTCATATAAACCTATGAAACTTGAGTTGTTCGTACACTTAGTTTGGTTAGGAATTCGTAAAGTTTGTTTTGATGCAACTTAAACATATTGATAAGCAAGTTCAGTGTAAATTAACCCTCTAATTCACACAATCAACCCTAATAAGCAAGATTAATGTAAGTTAGCCCTCTAATTCCCCTAATCAGCCCAGTTGGAGCCCTAGGTTTGGTTGGTGTTTTATGGCTATAATAGCAAAAAAGAATATAAAAATATTGGTGATGTACGTTCATTACATAAATGGGTTCCTATTTATAACAATAACAATACTTAACCTTTTTTTTTTTTTTTTTACAATGACCACAACTTGTGTTTTCTCCTTTCTACTATGCTATTAAGTTTAAAATAACAACTTTTAAAAATTGTTTAAAAAGAATTGTAGTATTAAAAATTCTTTTTTACTAAATTAAATTTTTAAAAATTTGAAAATATAAGGTAAGTTCATATATTTTGTTTACATTAGAGGTACTATATTTTATGTAGAAGCTACTATTAATTTCTGCTTTTAAAAAATAAAAATATGAAATCTATTCAAATAAGCACTTAGGTGACATTTTTTTTGGGGTCTGAAATCTAAATCTTAATTTAATTAAGTCTAAATAATAATTAATATTATTAAGTATTAACTTTTTCCAAGACAATTTTGTCTTAAGTAATTTTTTTTTTTGAAACTTTGAACTTAAATCTTGTAGCAACTTGATTTGAAATTTAAGTTGAAAAGAAACAAACAATCTTAAAATTAAGAGCAACAAAATAGAAGAAGATGACATTGAAAGAAAAACAAATTACAATGCTTAGAATGGTATATGCATTCAATTGGTAGGTGTCTCTTTTATAGAAAGTATGGAGGAGCATTCCATTAGTAGGTCTCCCTTTTATAGAAAGTAAAGAGGTCATTTACAAAACATAACTTTAATATTTAAATTAAAATTATTTTAAAGAGAACTTTCTATTAATATTACAAAGTATATTTTAGATTTGAAAATAGTTTTAAAAGTATCATATTTTAAAAAATATATTTTAAAATTACTATATTTTTTTTAAATCCAGAAATAAATCGTAAAAGTTTCTCTCATTTTTAGAGTTATTTGGAGATTTTTCTGTAATTTTTTTTTAATATTAACATATTATTTTTTTATTTAATATTTTAAGTCATATTATATATATAAATATTTTTTAATTCATTTCTTCTCCAAACCTAAAATTACTTTTTTAATAAAAATTTTTTATTTCATAAATTAATTGACACAAAAATTTTAAAAAATAAAATAAAATAAAATAGATAAAAAAAAATTATAATTCATGGAATATGCATAATTCCCCCACTTAAAAAACACGTGATTAACGTATAAATTATCTTATCACTTATCTTATGTCATGTACTATCTCATTACTTATCATATTTCATCTAATTATCTATAATATTATTATTATTTCATTAATTATAAGTAGTTTGAACTAGCTGTGCTTACCTCATTTCGAAACATACTTGAAATAAAATTTAGTATCCCACGTCTTATTCTATCCCATGTCTCATCATCACGTGATTATTTCACATTCGTGTCAATAAAACAAATGCTTTCGACCATGTCGCTCCTAGGTCATGTTTGGATCAATCGTATTTGAATTATAACTAAAAAACGAGAAATAAGAATATTTATTGTCATAAAAATTAAAATATGTTTATAAAGATTTTAATCAAATAACCCTTTTCACTCCATTCCAGCATGACTAACCCTCACCAGCATTCTTCAACAACCACCTTGATTTAATCAAGAATTGCCATTGAATCTATGTTTATTTAAGAGGGGTTCTATTTTTCTTGGCCTATGGTCTGTAAACAAGTGGATCACTTGACCAATGTTTTGTCTGTGCTCTCTACTAAAAAAATAATAATCATCCTTATGTTTAGCACCCAACAACAAATCAAATTAACCACCAACCACATCATGAAATTATGTTACACATGGATCATGCCCACTTTGTTCATCAAAATGGTCAAACATCATATGCATCTCATTGTGATTTGACATCTTAGCCTTGGTATATCACACCACTAGGACAGTTACATGTAATATTTCAATGATCTTTCGTATTTTTTTATAATATTTTTGTAAATATTAAAATTTTTAGTCGGTCGAAAGAGACAAGACTAAAAGCAAAGTATAAATAAACGTGAACAAAATATAAAAAGAATTAGGACTTATTTGAAAACGAGAACAATTTTTTATTTTTAAGAGTAAAAAAATAAAGAAAATATATTCGATAATAAAAAATTGTTTTTTATTTTTTATTTTTAATAATAGATGTTTTTAGATAATATTTTTTTAATTGTTTTATGCTGTTTTTACTTTTTTTTAAAGAGTGTTATAAAAATAATTATGTAAATATATAGAATGATTAAAAATAAAACACTAAACATAAAACTTATTTTTAAAATATATTTAAAAATATTAAAATAAGTCAAAAATATTTTAGATTCTAAATTGGTTTTTGTTTTACAAAACATCATAAAATAGTTTTCAAAAATTGTATTTCATAAACAATTTTCAAAATTATTTTTCATAACTATTTTTAAAAATAATTATCAAACAGATCCTTATTGATCAAAATTGTTTTCGAAAATAATTATCAAACATGTTCTTATTGATTCTCTTGTAAGCTATTATTTGATTCAATAAAAAATATTTTATATCTAATAATTTTTTTAATAATATTATTATTATTTCTTTTAAAATTAAAAATTTTACTTTTGAACTAGCTTTTAATTAAATAAAAAAATAAAAATTTATCCTAAATTGGGTCTTAAGTAATATTTTTTTCAAAATATTAAATTTACATTATTTATACATTGAATTAGATACAAATTATTAATTCAAACTAAAAGGTAAAAAAATCTTTATACCTTCTCATTTTTAATAAAATCAAATAAGTTTGGTTGATAATTAATATTATCATTTTTTTCCCTTGGGATAGTATTTTTTTTAATGAATTTTAAAGGCAAAAGAAAATTTTCGAAAAGGAAAAATATCATTTCACAAATATAGAAATATAGTCAGAAACTTTGGAAAAAGCCACTGAGTGTACAAAAATCAGTTTTGCTCGGCATTAACTACGACTAGATTGTGAATAGGAAAATTGTATTTGCCAAATCCTTTTTCACATCCGGTTTTGTGGGGTTTGTCTGCGACAACTGAAGTGCAGCCATGGCTATGGCTTCATCACAATTCTTCTGCGATCACCAACTTCACCCTTCCTGCAATTCCATCAGAAGAACCACCCTCCCTTCATTTAGACCACATGGGTCATCTTCTTTTCGTCCAAAACCCCAATTTCAGAGGACTCCATTTCTCAGAGTCAGGGCTTCTGCTGGTAGAAAACAAGTGGAGGTTTGTGGGTTTTCATTAGTTCTATGTTTGGTTGGTGAGAAACTGGAGAAAAATGGAAGAATATGAAAACTTCAAACTTGGGATTTTTTTTTTCTTCCTTTTTTTTTTCTTGGGATTTCTGACCGACCAAACAGAAATTTTTTTTGTCTTGAATGAAACTTTTGAAAAATTTCCCGATTAATTGTTTCTTGGTGAGTTTATAGATAGTGTATAATCCAGATGAAAGGATAAACAATCTAGCAGATGAAGTGGATAAGAACACTGGGCTTTCAAGGCTCACTCTATTTTCACCTTGCAAGGTAATCGACATATGTTACTTTGAGTTGAACTTACTTCAATTTTTGGCTGAAAGTTGAATTTGGTATTTTGTGGAGTGCAGATTAATGTTTTCCTGAGAATAACCGGTAAGAGAGCAGATGGATTTCATGATTTGGCATCTCTCTTTCATGTATGTATGCTCAATTGATTAATTTTTTTATTCCAGATACTGTTTTAGTCATCAAACAAAATAACAAAGGCATTTTTTAGAGAGCATCTTGGAAGTTCTTCTTAATTCCATTTGAAGAAGGCAAAATTTGGCTTTTATTTTCACTCCTTATAGCAGGGCAAAATTTGGCTTTTATTTTTGAAATGTTATCTAACCTGTGACTAAGAAAAAACAGGAGTCCATTTCCTTTTGCAGCTGTTGATTGAGAAGTTCGTTATTGTTGGGTTCACTTCTAGTTTTGCAAATACATCTTCTATTATTCTGCAAATAATCGATCATGTGCCATTTTCTTCCTCAAGGTAATCAGTTTAGGAGATATAATTAAGTTCTCTTTGTCGCCATCAAAAACAAAGGATCGCTTATCAACCAATGTGCCAGGGGTCCCCCTTGATGAAAGTAATTTGGTAAGCCATAACATACTATATTCTGTTGTATATCTCTTCTTATTTGTGATCATAATATTAGAATTTTATGCATTTGCAACCTCCATTTTGCAGATCATAAAGGCACTTAACCTTTACAGGAAAAAAACTGGCACTGATAACTACTTTTGGGTAAAGCAACTCAGCTGAATTTTATTAATTTTTTCCTTTTTTTAAAAGAGTTCATAGAATGATATCTATTCATATGAGATGAAAATTTTATTTAGGAATTGATTCTGAATATGTTATCCATTTCAAAACTGTGGGCAGGTTCATCTTGATAAAAAGGTGCCGACTGGGGCAGGGCTTGGTGGTGGCAGCAGTAATGCTGCAACTGCACTGTGGGCAGCAAATCAATTTAGTGGTTGCCTTGCCACTGAGAAGGAACTCCAACAATGGTCAAGTGAGATTGGTTCGGATATTCCATTCTTCTTCTCTAATGGAGCAGCTTTTTGTACTGGCAGAGGTGAGGTATGTCTTCATCTTACATGGGATGTAGTTCAAAGTTGACAATTGTTGCCTTCCAATGTTCTCATCAAACTTTATGGCTGCACAAAATCATATTGCAAAACGTTTTCATATTTTAAGAATAGCTTGCGAACTGGACTATGTTAGAAAGCATATATAACCATGTGATATTGCTTATGGCCTGTGGTAATGATGCCGACCAAAGAACAATGAAGTTGTGGGATGCAAAATTCAGTCCAGCTCTTTTAATGTTGGAAGGTGGTCACATGGGGACATCAGGAACATAAAGTTCTTTTTTATAAACAGAACATTATTTGTTTTTCTTTTCTTTTGTTTTCTTTTCATTTTCTGCTTTTCAGTTTACATACTCGTATGAGAAAATAATTTTTGCAATAAGATTGGTGGAATTCACCAAATAAAATGTTAAAGAGCCAAGGCACTGCTCATGCTTGTTTGGGTATTGAATCTGTCATAATCAATAGCAAATTAATTCCATAATTTCCATCTTCAGAATTACTAATGTTTGAATCCAAACTGTATGATCCTTCAAGCATCGTAAGTTTGCAGCACTACATGACTTTGTCATGTTTTCACTCAAATATGTGTACATGTATTTGCTGTTAATTACACAAGATTAATGGATTTTGAGAACTGTATATAGAGCTAAGTTTGATGTTATTTATTATACCACTTTATTGTCACCTTAGCAATGTTCAGTCATGGATGAGAAAGGAAGTTGCTGACTTCTTTTAAGCTATGTTTGGTTCCTAAAAGGTTTGAGGAAAAGAAAATGGAGAGGAATAATATAAAGAGAAAAGATTATGAAAATGTATAAAACTTTTCCTGCTTGATTGTCTATAGAAAAGTTGAGGGAAAGAAAATTGAATTATTGAGGAATGCACTTTCCCCAAACTTTCCTCACCTTTATCTAAGGAAAATGGAAGGATTTCCCCTAGTATTTTATTCCTCTCTTTTCCATGGCATCTAATATACTAAAATCATTTTTCTTATTTATTTATTATTATTTTTTCTCCTTTCCTTGGTACTTTCTAGGAACCGAACGTAGCCTTATGGAAATCAATTGGACTTTCTTATACTAATTCATAATAAGTATGTTTGGGGATGTGTTTTAACGCATGCTAAATGAATTCATATATGCAATTTCTAAATATTTTTAAATGGGATTTCATGGTGATAAGAAGTTCGAACTAGAAGTTTGCTCTGGCTTGCTCAGGTTGTTGAAGATATTTCCCTGCCAATACCTTTGGACATTCCAATGGTTCTTGTAAAGCCACCGCAGGCATGCTCCACCGCTGAAGTTTACAAGGTAATATAGATTTGATGAATTTAGTGAAGAGACTTTTATTCGCCATGTTTTTATTTTCTGATCAATTTATCTTTCTAAGACAAGTTTTGATTCTCAGCGCCTTCGGTTGGATCAAACTAGTAAGGTTGATCCCATAACCTTGCTTGAGAAGATCTCAAAGAACGGAATATCTCAAGATGTTTGTATAAATGATCTAGGTATGGGCTTCGATACCTTTAATTATTTGTTCTTTATAAATTTTATACATGTTGAGGATGGCAAAGGGGTAGGTTGATGAGGTAACCTGCCCCAAATTTGATTCTATTTGGCTTGGCTTAGTTCATGGAGAGTTGGTATAGGCTTTGGTTGAACTGGTTACAAAACTGAAGCTCAGGGCAGGATCAGTTTTACCTTGAAGTATTTAACCATTAGCACCATCTAATTCTTTTATAAAATTTCCATTTGAGGCATTACCCTAAAGTATTTAACCATTAAAATTTTATATTATAATATTTTAAACCCTAGATCAAGCTTGTTTACCCATCTGTCCTATAGTTGGATTGAAGTTCGTTCCCACTGGGTTAGATTAGGTTTAACACTGGCACTGTGTGCCATCTTTATTCCAGGTATTCATCTTTTGACATATTTTTATATGTGATCTTTGCAGAACCTCCTGCATTTGAAGTCCTCCCATCTCTGAAAAGATTAAAACAGCGTATAATTGCAGCAAGCCGTGGACAATATGATGCTGTTTTCATGTCTGGGAGGTATAAAATTCAGTAACGATTTTAAACTCCTGTTCAAATTCATAACTTCCCACATCTAGCAATGTTGTAGTTAAGAAGATTTATAAGAGTCTTCGTTTTTTTTTTCTTTTTTTTTTTTTTCCTGTTAACACTTTTCAATAAAATCAATTTTTTCCAAATTGATGCATGGAAAAGTGCTTCAATTTTTCTCAACCATCAATTGTTTCAAGTTACTGAGGTTATCCTTTCTGAGGCATGATGTATGATCAACCGTTTCAACTTCTCAATCAATTAGTAAAACTTTTAACTGGATCTTAAGTCTGATTGTGATCTTCTCATCTCAGTTGCAGCAAAAGCAGTTCACAAACAAAAAGGCTTGAAACAATCTTGTCTACTTTGAAATGAGGCCCAGAATAAGTTTTATGGGCACTAATACCTAATGATAAAGTTTTTTAACAAACACCTAAATAATTGTCAGAAGATAGCACACACAGTTCATGAAGCCCCTCTTTTACCTAAATGATTTATATACATCTTAAAATTTGAAAATCGCTCTGAAAATTGAATCATTGGAAAAGTAGTCATCCAGATTAATAGCTTCCAAGGCTCTGAGTGAGTTACTAAAACAAACACCTTCTTTATGAAAGAAGTTAAATAGAAGCTATCTTAAAAGTAGAAGAAGTGATAAACTAATCATAGTTTTGAAACTGAAGACAACTCCCACAAAAAAATTTCTGGATCAGCTTTTAAGTTTCGAAAGTTACCCACATTTTAAAACTTTCATGCATCTTCCTATGCAGCAGCCTATGCAAATGGTATCTGATACCAAAACTTTCTAAAGGAACTCTTGAATTGTGAAAAACACATATTTAGAAACTTCCCCACATCTTTGTATGCATTAGCTGATACAGTTTATTTGCAATGCAGTGTAAAGCCATAGTCCTCCATTTATTGCCCTTCAAAAGTTTGTGAAGCACTAGATACTTGCACATTGTTATCTTATGAAAAACTCTTGCTGCAATCTGAGAATTGTTGGTCTGATCTTCTATGCACAGGGGCATCATATAATAATATGATGAATTGCTGAAATAATAAACTGTAGTACCATAATGCCTGTGCTTTTTTTTTTTTGATAGGTAAAGATAATTCATTAAAAAGAGATGCCAAAAAAAAGCGACTCAAGGTATACAAAACTATGCAAGGTATACAAACCTAAACACCCACCACCAAAAAGGCTAAAGAAAAAGAAAGAGACCCAAAAAGTCACCTAGCCCAAAAACAACCTTAATAGGATCCCAACCAATCAATAAAATTAACTATAGTTAGAGGGCGTTCAACTATAAACAACTTAGCCTCAGACCAAAGAGAGGAAAAAAAGGAATATTTCAATCTTTGGATTGACAACTCGTCATCCTTAAATGTCAATCTATTTCTCGCCTTCCACACCGTCCAAAATATATGAAGAGGAGCAGCTCTCCACACCTTCTTTCGCTTTTTGCCCACAAATGAACCATGCCAGCTAAGAAGAGTCTCTCTAACTCGAGGAGGGCAACACCCAAGACACCCCAACCAAGGTAAAGAGTAACTCCCACAAGGCCCTTGTTTTTGAACAATGAAGAAGCAAATGATCTATGGTCTCCTCATTCACAAGACACATAAAGCATCTAATTGCCAAGGACCATCCTCTTTTCTCGAACAAGGTCTAGGGTTAAAGCTTTACCATAATGCTCTGTGCTTTGTACTACATGGACTAGTGAATGCTTCATAATCTATTATGTAGTGTGGATGAACTATGTAGTGTTTCATCATTTGTTTTTAACTAATATTGGCATCCTTGAGGTTGCTTCTTATCTTTCCTTGCCCTTGGATATTAAGAAAACAAAGCATGTCCTTCAGCAAGGCAACATTCTGACTCAAATATTTTGCCTTTTTGTGGCTCTAACTCTATACTATCCGCCAATCCTAGAATTCAAGCCACAAACACAAAAGACACAAAACTTCAGGTATACATCCAACCACTACTGACCTCTTCCAAGAAGATTACAAGGAGCCAACCTTGGCTTTACTTCAGACTAGAATCCAACACAGTGGATGCCTGATTGCTCAGCTAGGCATGTGTTCAAACAGGCCTTTTTGGCAGTTACGTCCCAACTGTCCACCATTGGCTGAATCAATCAGGCCTTGCTTTACACACATTGTAGTTGTGGCAGTTATCTAATTGCCACAGATAATTTTGACCAAATCAGTTCACCTTGGCTAATTGATAGCCTGCTTTCAGCTAACTTTCTACTCCAACTCTTGCATATCTTGTGCAGCACATACTTTGTGAAGACCATGCTTGATGGTTCCTTGGTCCAATCAGATGCCAACTCATTCCATCATCATTAGCATCATCCAATTCTTTTTGAACATTGCTGCCCTTGAGGCTTGGCTGAAGTAGTAAAGGGATGGGGAGGTTCTAGGTTCAAGTCCCAATGGGGACAAAAAATTTACCTATATATATATATATATATTCTTTTAGAACATTGCCATTCAATTTGTTACCATCTGGTTACACCTTTATTAAAATTTTATGTTGCAGTATTCCAAAACCCTGGTTCAGATTTGAGGCTGAGTAAGAAGTTTGTTTACCTATTTGTCCTATGGGATTGGAGTAGATCCCCATTGGAATAGAGTAGGTTTGGAACTGGTCCTGTGCCCAATTTAGTCCAGGTATTCATCATTTTGGCATGTTTCTATATGTGGGTATTTGCTGAGCTTCCTGCATTTGAACTTTTTTGGTATTTGAAAAGATAAAATAACATGTATTGCAGCAAGCCATGGATAATGTGATGCTGTTTTCATGGTTGGGATAAATTAACTTCAGTAAATTCATAGTTTCCCATGTCTAGGTGAGTAAAATTGAATTGGCCCCTGAATGATACTCCTTCATTTAAGTGGTAAGTAAAATCTCCAAACTCACAAAGTAAATTCGATATTGCCAAGGACCCAAAGTAAAGGACTCTATCTGACAAATAATGGACTATAGTCTCTCTCAGCTGAAAATTTGAAAGAATTGTGGATTTAAAACCTTCATTAGTCAAACAAAATCACAAGAACCTTAGTGCTAATGGTGTCCCCTAGAGCTCTCTGCTTGAAGAAGAGAGATGGGGTATCTTCTAATGATATCTAAATTTCCACTTACTCTCAATTGGTCTGGAGTACCAAGAGATCAGCTGTTGAGTTTAACCTTGATAATCCCCATGAGAGGGAGATTCTAAAAGCAAGATGATATTCGACTTTCTCCTAAGAGAGCATGCACAATCTGGTCATCCGACTGAGCATTGATGAAAATCCTGGCCATTCCTAGCATCCCCCACCTCCCCTAGAACACACACACACACCCACAAAAGGAAAAAAGAAAAGAAAAAAAGAATCTTTGGAAGTAGATCCCTATAAAGAAGTGAAGAAATACTCTCCTTCCAAATCACCTGAAACCAAGGAGGCTCTCTCTTAAAAATCCCAACATTCTTTCCATTCAAATAATTCAGAACATTATCATGAAAGGACAAGGCTCTAAGGCAGTGTTTGAAAAAATTATAACACCTTAAAGTAAATTATGAAAATTCAATTTATCAACATGAGTTATATAGTTATAGCATGGATAATGAGATTTGTATTTATCACATACATGGATAATCGCTTCTTGTTAGATAATGAACTACATAGAAAAAATCCTGTTTGTTAAAGATAAAAATTAGTCTTGCAAAGATACAATTGTAGTCTCAAACATTGGATTAGACATTCACAAGCAACTAGTTGTATATAGCCATTTGGAAAAACGTATAAAGGAGTGTGGTGATAACTACGATAATGGAAGAGACAGTGATGGTGAAGCAGTGGTGGTGCCAGTAGCAATCAAGGTGATGAGTCAACAACATTGGGTTTGGTAGTGGGGATGTATGTAGCATTGGAGGCTGCAATCAAGGTCATGGTTGTGATGGGTAGCAACATGGTGGCTACAGTTGGTGGTGGCAGTGGTGGAGGTGGTGTTTGGTGGGAATGGTGCTATGGTGGTGGAAGTCTGTTTTTGTGCCTATCTTGCTTTGTTTGGTTTATTGATAGAGAGAAATGCTAGAATCTTTTAGGAGAAGTGTTGGAGGGAAAAGCTTTGGGATAAAGTTCTGTTTTTTAGCTTCTCTTTGTTCCTTGGTTCTTGAAGAGTTTTAAGGTGGGGGTTGAATGGCGGGTTTCCCATGTGTGTTTTGTGCATGTATGGATCTCTCCTCCAACAATGTAGGTATAATTCACTTTGACAGCATTCACTCTGGAATCTGGGGAACATTATTGGAGCATTTTTTGGGATTGCAATTTTAGCTTTCTGAAAGCCGGAGGGAGTTTAGAATGCCATAAATGCAGTGATTCTTGCTTTTGAAGCTGTGACATTGGGCTGGAACATTGATAAGGTGGGCTTTGGGAAGAGATTTTTGTTCTATTATTAGATGGTGTTCTATTAGCGTTGTGGAGGATTACTCATTACATGAAATTTACCTTAGATGTGGAATTTAAGAGGGTTGTATATCCTTGGTTGAGGAAGCTACTTCCTTGCCAAGACAGGGGTGCGTTATCCTCTTTTGTTTGGATCTCTGGTGGGGTTTCAGCTTTAGTGCTTCAACCCAAGTAAGGATTTTGCTTTCTTTTTTGTTTTCTTTGTCTTTTCCTCTTTTTCGTTTTTGTTTTTGGTTTTGTGGTTGACTCCTTGTCCTACTTTGCATTTTCCTTTCCATTCTCCTAATAGATTTATCATAGGTAGATGGGTGCTGAGGTTTTCTGCATTCTGTACAAGGTAATGAGATGGGAATGTGCTTTGACTTAAAGGGAGAGCAACTCATCTTAGGAAAGGAAGTGCTAATTAGCAGTGGTGGTCCAAAGTGTGGGAATAGCTCAAAAGGGTCTCCTTTGGTATAAAGACTCTGATGTGAATCTTGTACTTGCTCCAGTTAGGCCTATAGGCCTGATGTGGATGAAGGCCTTACCATACGAGTGAATGGAAGTTACTGCTAAACCTCAAGACCTAGTTAACTAGACCTAGGGAGACGATGGGTGCTAGTATTGACCATATTAATGAGGCTAGATGTCACTAAACAGAAGGATGATACTTGCTCATTCTCAAGACACCCAGGAAAGATGGCATGAAACGGCACAGATCCATCCTGGAGTCTTCCTCTTGAGCTACCAAGACAAGGCCTTAGGATTCCAGAGCTATATCGAAATTGTGGGCAGGTTCCACATTGGTTCACCAAAAATAGTGCTCATCCATATTATAGGCAAGGTGACCCTCTTGCCCTGCCTCTGCCCCGGGCAAGTGTTGAGATTTTAGTGCATAATCACCACCCAAGGGCAGTTTCAGGCTTTAAGGTGGCCCCTGGTCCAACATTATTCTTGTCCTTGCTATCCAGCTTCCCATGTGGCCATTTAATGAGGGCCACAAGTCATTCCACCCTGTGGCAGGTCGTAATTAGCGTATCTACATCATTGTTTCTATAAAGAACTCGTAGAGAAAATTAGAAAAGATAATTCCTATGTTTTTGGACTGAGTTGAAAGATAGCTTATTTTCCCCATATGATGTTGGGTAGTATATAGTAGAACAAAGTACAGAATATCTGATTAGATACCATCTCTCTTCACAGCCATAAATGTGGAGGATTGTAAATTTAGTATGTCCTCATGGAATGTGTAGACAAGAGTAGAGCAATGGGGTGCTATCGGATTAGTCCATTCTATTTTGCTACAGATTATTGTTAAAGTGAATTCTAAATTTCCCAGGGTGTGTACTCTTTTATTGGTCTTTTACAATTAAAGCTACTTCTTGCATCAGCCTTAGCACCAGATCTTGTCCTTCAAACTTTCATTGAATACATGTTGCTCATGTGGTGCTATTCACAACACCGCCACAGAACCCCATCCAGGAGATTTTGTAAGATAAGGATAGTAAGTACTGGGAGCTAATTGTCCAGATTCAGGCCTCTAATGTAAGCGAAGCTGTGGTCACCGTGAGTGTGTGCCCCACAGGGACATCATGATTTAAGGTGTCACTAGGGTAACTTGAACCCTTTAAGGCTGTTCCTCTTCCTATTCAAAAATACTTTCCAAGATAAGCTTCCCATTTTTTCTAGCACTAGGTGCAAACTTGTAACATAACCAGGATGTAAATTGTTCAGCTTACTCATGTCATGTGGAAGTCATCTTGCAGTTAATGGATTCCATCCTGTTAAAATCAATGTTTTTCAGGAACTGGAATACATCTGGAAGAAAATATTTTCCAACCAATAGTTTGATTATCTTGCCTAGAGGGGAACCCTAGGCTATGTTTAGTTCCCTAAAAATTTGAGGGAAAGAAAATAGAGATGAAAAGTAGAAAGAAAAAAAAAATGTTGAGGAAAACAAAAAATAAATTTGAAGTCAATAAATTATTTTTATATACTACTTCAAATTCATTTCATTTATTTTAATGTTTCTATGTAAAGATTAAATAATTTGAAAATATATTAGTTTATGATTAATTTTAATCATATTTAATTTTCCTTTTTATTTTCCATAATAAAAACAAACATGAGAAAGTCATTTTCCCTAAAATTTTTCTTTTCTTTTCTTAGTACTTTCTGGAAATAAACATAGCTTTAATGTTGGAAAGGTTTGGGGGTCTTCCTAACCTCCATGGGGTTCTAGGGCCGGTTTTGTTCTTCTATCTTTCTTTCTTTCTACACATGGAACAATCAGTATCCTTTTCTGTCCCCCTTTCAGTTTTTTATTTTTTTATTTTTAACTGAAAGGAAACCCTTACTCTTAAATTT
Organism: Vitis amurensis; assembly: GCA_037355405.1. NCBI lineage: Eukaryota > Viridiplantae > Streptophyta > Magnoliopsida > Vitales > Vitaceae > Vitis > Vitis amurensis. The sequence goes on along the minus strand of CM074681.1, from coordinate 17,505,654 downwards.
GAAGCATTGGTTTATCTCATGTATTCTGTTTGTAAGGTAATCTATTACAAGTACTTGTCATGATGTTTGGGCTTCAAGGTGACATATTATCCAGGAAAAGATGGAAATGAAATAACATGCTCTTCAAATTGTCTAAATACTTGGTTGCAGCTTGTGTTTTTGTATTTCTTTTTCTGATCATTCATGAAGACAATTGATGTCCACATGGAAGTTTCATCATCTTAATTACATCATTGTTATACAGCCTTAACTGTGTTTTCTTTGATATATTTGATGCAGTGGAAGCACTATTGTGGGTATTGGTTCTCCAGATCCTCCACAATTTATCTATGATGATGATGAATATCAGGATGTGTTTTTGTCAGGTAAGCTTCAAGTAATATGTTCATGTTATTCATCTGAATTGTGTGTTACCTTTGTACTTTCTGGTTCTGTAAATATTCTTTGCAAAACCACAGTCCTAAAGCCCATCACAATACATATGAAGTAGTTACAGAGATTTATTTCTCTAGGAAGTTTAGTTCATAGGATTTGTAAACCACCATCTAGAAAATAGCATCTTGGATGAGCCTTGCCTAACAAAGTTGTGTCCCCTGCTTTTTAAAATTTCCCTGCAAATTTTTGGGTTGAAGTCTAATCTGATGGGTATATCTCAGAAGTTGAGCTCCTATCGTCGAATGTAGACCATGTGCCAAAGTTACTTATTAGATATTAGTCAAACTGGAGAATGAGTCACCCCATCTGTTGTGGTACGTGTAGTGGACATGGAACTTGGTGCTAAGCTTCAAGACATCCAGGTTGAAGCTCAAAATTCTGAATTTATGGCCTCATTCCTGTGGAACCTCTCTCAATCCATTTCATATTTAATTATGTTCACTGAGCTTGATATATGCGTGGTGGGGTTGGGGTGGGGTCTTGTAAATACCCAATCATGCAGCTGTATTTGAGTCCTCTACAGTTATCATGATTGCATATGCCGCATACTGAGGCCTGCTTGCCTGTGAGATAAAATGGAGACAGCCCCCATCTTGTTAGGATTGGATGTGATCGGGATCGGGCTGACTAGCACAGCCATTATGGTCTTTATTAATTTCACCTCTACTATTAGGGATGAGATGAGGATGAATGAACTTTAGCCTCCTGTTTAAAGTTATTTCCATGGTGGTTTTTTGCAACAGAAGCTGACAGTTAAAATACATTCTTAATGCAGAAGCCAGCTTCATCACTCGTGCAGCCAATCAATGGTACACCCAGCCGGCTTCAACTGGTGCTTGTTATAACTCACCAAACCAATCCATGGAGTGATTTATTCATAAACGCTGCCCAAGCCAACCTGCCAATGTTTGCTTATCCAGTGTTAATTTTAGAATAGAGCAGCTGCGCAAAGGACAAGGCATAAGACCAGGCATGTAAATGCATCTCTCTATTTTTCAACCCCAGAGTTATGATTAAACCCAAAGCAATCCATTTCCTCCTTACCTCAATTGATTCATCTATAAGATTTTTGGTTGCTTTGCTTTGTGAGCATGGCCTCACCAAAAGGCAAAAAAGCGTTATGCCATTCCAGCTACATCACTAAGCACATGCGTCTACGATTTATATTTTAAATAAGTTCTGTCCTTAAACTTCCTTACAGGCCAAAAAAGCAGCAAGGAAATTAAGGGCCAAAACCTAAACTCAAACTTCATCTTCCGCAGATGATCCCAATTATTTTTGTTATTATTATTAATCCTAATGAACCTAGCCTACTTGTATCTTTTTGAGCCAGCAACTTGACACATACAAAATTATGTACAAATGGGGATCAAGGACATGACCCTCAGACACGCTTTTCTTTCGGCTAAGAGATGCATCATAAGAATCAACATCAACAAAAAAATTCAAGCATTTCCTTTTTCTGGGGGTCTTTTCATTTTTTAATCCATTTATTTTTTCAAATTCTTCTTGCCTCGCTCTCACTGAGAGGGAGAAGAAACAAACTGTCTGGGTAAGCTAAAAAGGTCTTTCCCTTCGAAAGGTGAAGTCCACTCTCGAGAACTAGCAGCAGATGCTTCAGCAGACGCCATTCCACCATCCTGCAGGAGTGCTTTAGAAATCATGTTTCCATTGGGGAGAGCTGTACTCATGGTTGGCTTAACACCCATTCCTGGAGTACTTGAATCATACATGGGGGTGGGATTGTTCATAAAACCCAGCCCCTGCCACAACCCGCTTGAGTTGGTTGACAATGGTGAACTACGATCCAAAGACCAGTCTATGTTGGTGTAATCTAATTGATTCATTGAACCACCCGAGCTCCAATCTACTGAAGAAGATGAACCTGCCAAATTGTTTGAACCCAACCAAGAGAAAAGGCCAAGGGAGGACGCAGCAGAAAGGTTGGGAGATGTGCTCATTCTGCTCCAGGAATCATTCCCCTGGATAGCTCCTGGGGGGACAACCGGGCTGCTACTTGAAACGAGTTGGGCTTGATGGTGATGGTGGTGGTACAATTGATTTGCACTTAAATTGTTAGGGCTGAGGCTTCTAGCGGTAATAATGTTTGACAACAACCCATTCGACTTCATTACTTCAACATTATTAGGGTACCAACCAGCAGCTGCTCCAGGAGAAGAGCTTATGCTAGCTAGGACCTGTTTAGAATTGATGGATTGGGGCCGCTGCATCACAATAACTGGTTCCCTCAATGACCCCGGTTGAAGGGTTTTAGGTTCACTCCCAACAGCCACATATCGGGTTTCTGCCTTAGGTAGTGGAGGCGGCACCTGCAATGATGATGCCACAGAATAGGAAACAGAAGGATTTGAACCAGCACCTGGCCATCTTTTCTCAGCCGGTGTTGCAATTTGTTGTGGTTTTGCCCACTCCAGTTTTGGTGGAATCCTTTTTGCAGGTGGCACATTTTTGCTCCCGGCTTCCAAACATGCTGGGACTCCAACTGCTGTTTTCGTGTAGTTGAAATCTTTTTCTTCCTTTCTTGTTTGTATTGTTGAAGATGAATTGGATTTTGATTGTGCCCTCAACAGGTTCTGAGTGACAGCAACCGAGGGCCTACCATTATTGATATTTGGAGGATCACCAGTTGCTTCTGGCTTTGGTGTCACAGGTGGGTCATGCCTCTGTGCTCTCAAGGTCTCTGCTGCCTTCTCAAGATCACCCTCACCTGCAACAATTGCTCTTTCAACATCCTGCCTCAAGCAATTGTATTTAATCTCCATGTCTGCAATCTTAGCGAGCTCTTCTGCTATGTCAATTTTCAAATTACTCCCACCATCAAGGTTTTGGCCTTTGTGGTTATCTGCTTCTTCACCCCCTTCAAATAGCCATGCCACTGATTCCTCTACTTTGCCTTCGTTCAATATAAGAGCCATGGTAGCTCTTTCTGAAGAAAAACCCATCGTCACAAGCTGCTGAGCCAGTACTTCCAGCTTTCTTGACATTAGATAGCCACTGCATCGCTCATGCAAATCCTGGGCTCTTCTCTCCTTCTGGCGCAGATGTTTTCTCTCATTCTTCTGACGGATTTTTTCTCGCTTGTCGTTGTCAGCCCCTGGTATTGTCCCCTGCTTCCCAGTTGGATTAGATGTTTTCTCTTTGTGGTCTTCTGATTCACCAGACCAACTATCATTGTTGGAAATAGCATCATATTCAAATCCAGTTCCAGGTGAGCTTCCACTATTCTCATCTGTATCATCAATGTTCCGGAAGCGACCATTACTATTTAGGGTTGAGGCAGAAGACAATGATGCTGTTTCGAGCGTATGGAATGTTCCCAAAAGCGGATTATATCCACTAGTTGGGGTACCAGAACCTGTGCTAGGTGGTGCTGACGGCTTGGAAGAAGCCTTCTGTGGCTCCTTACCCGCTCGTTTGTCCTTGGACTTAGATCTGGACGCTGGTAACATCTCTCTGGAATTGAATAATTCAATTGTTCCTGCATGTTTAAGATAATGATTTATGTCTTAGTTATTGACAAACAACACACAGCTAGAGGAAACCATACAAGTACAAACTGATGTTTAAGATGATGCCCTGCTACTCGTATCTTCACATGAGCACCAATGATAACGAACAATATATGCATGTTAAGTGGACGCAGATGATGAATGTCTTGGTAATAATATTGTACTCTTAACTAAAATAGAAAGAGGCAATTCAATTTTGCCTACACATGTGGGAATGCAAATATGCCTTCATTTTCTATTATAAATTTTGTTCTTGAAATGACAGGTTTTTAACAGTTCATTTATTGTATAGTAATATAACAATCATTTACACATTTTTAATAATATAATGTTCGTATTATATAATATGCATGAGTAACATAACTTTTGTACTGAGTAGTAAACTGGAAACAAAAACTAAGGAAACATATTATTTCCCAACTTAAAACTAATACAAAGATATGAAAATTGTGTATGGACTACATAACTTAGCAAGATGTGTCTTACATGCTTGATGTTCTAATTGAAAAAAATGGTCAAATAAATTCGCAAGCAATCACAATTCATAAACTATCTTCCCAGCTTCTGCATTTGGGCTGTAATACATTCAGTTCCTAAGCAAAATTTGAATTCTCTTTTACGAAGTGCTCAGACATTGTAAGGAGTAACTTTGTTTTAAAAGAGAGTATATTACTAAACTTGGAATTAAAAGATGTTCAAACAATAAGAAATGAACCTAAATTTGATGATAAGTTCATTGTATAAACATATTTTGTTCTTTCCATGCAAGAGTCATCTTACACGAGGAATAGATTTGACCAAAGGACAAACATTCAAAATACAGATAACACAATCTTCAAACAAGATATCACAGGCAACAAAAAGAACCTACCCAAATTTGAAAGAAGGCCATTTCTGAACACAACTTCTCAAATTGGAGGGTTACCAGAATCATCAAACACAATAAAACTGGCCAATGAGGTGGGGAGTATCACAGACTGGGTTTTTGATCGATCAACTTACATCTGCCAGTATAATCCCTTTTTTCTTTTCCCTTTTTCTTTGAGTAAGAAACAAAGTTATGGATGACTATAAGTTTATACAACATAATCTGTGATTTGACTATTGCAACTTTACAGCTGACATAAATTGTGTTAAAATAAGCAATACCCAACAATTGAATAAGGTGTCCCCAACATGCATGCACGCATATGCAAAAAACACATTTCCCCCATTACTAACTACACAAAGTTCATTCAGATTTCTTTTGCATTTCTGAAAATGTCCGAGTTTGAAGTTTCAACACCTAGCCTCTCATAGTCTATATTACTTATCAACATTAACTCCTTCTACATCAGAAACCACAACATTCACTCAACAAGTTCATTGGAGCTTCTCTTCACCATTCAAGTTTTCAACTTAGAAACATTGACAGAATATATGTGTACCTCAATGATGGTTGAAATATTTATCAAGTGAAGGCACCCATTTCTCAATTAGGCACATAAATACTTTAATGGGGACAAAACTAACACCTTGGGCAATCTATCTAAAAGGTTTGAAAAAATTTATATGACAGTTCTACTCAGTGACTCATTAACCAAAGCATATACAATCCTAGGCTGCAGAACCTATTCAAACAACTAGAGTGAGTAATTAATAAATACCTTCACAACTTTGGACAAAATTGAATGATCACTCAAAATTAAACTGATCAGCTATAATTCAATACATGTATCATTCCTTCAAATGTTTCTAGTAAGCTCTTAAGGCCACTTTCTAGTATGTAAGACACCAACTAGAGTAATATAGAATCTAGTTGAAAATAAACTAAGTAATCCATTTCATTAATTGCTGAAAAAAAGAAAAAGAAAAAATAGTAATAAAGAGCTTTCCAATCAAACCCCAAATGGAAATACATGCATAAACTCTTTAAGATGCAAATACAGACTCAAACAATAGTATTGTAATCTCAACTGATATAGAACAAGTAGTTGAAAATACAAGCCAAATTGCACATTTTTAGTCAGTTATAAACTTCATGCCTGTAAAAGGAATGTATCATAATGCATAAATGCAACAATTCACAAAAGAGATGGATAAAAATCATAATCCAACACAACTTATGCCACAGCTTTTAAGGGTTTATTTTTTCTTTTTGATAGGTACAGCTTTTAAGGGTTTGTATTTATTTATTTTTTGATAGGCAACAGTTTTTGAGGGTTTATAATGAATACTACACCCAATAAAGCCCAGCCTATTCAAAACCTACTCCCAACGCAAAGTAATAATTTCACCAATTCACTGGAACTAGAATTCCAATCTTAGCTCAAGTCAATCTACTATTTTCAAATGTTACACACAAGAATACATTCAACCAACAGCATTACACAAACATAACAATCACTTAGCAACTACAACAAAGTAAAATCACATAGTCCATACTCGATTTTCATTCATGTCCAAAAACCCATACCCATAAAATCAAATGCAAAATCCTCGGGCAAAAAAAAAAGGTTTTTGACTTGATTTTTCATCCAATCTTCATCAGAAGAGCACCGATATACCACTCGAAACACCCGAAAATTGAGGGCAAAAAACAAGCCAAAACGAAATCGAACAACAATTGAGGACCGCCAAACACCAGTCGGGCAAAGATCTAACCAAATCATACAGAAACCCAACCGAATAATTTCACAGAAAAAGAAAACCCCAGGACAAAAGAAACACATGGGTAATCCATTCAAAAAACAACCAAAAAATCAGAGACTGAAAAAATGGAGATTGGATGAGCAAATGAGCATGAATGCGAAATCGAAGAGAAACAGATTAAGAGATTGGGAGAGTAACCTTGTGTAGAGGAAGAAGCAGCGGCAATCGATGGATCGAGAGAGAGCGAGGGAGAGCGGTATAGGCAAGGGGTCTCAGGGTCTCAGACCAAATCGAAGAAATTAGGGTTTTTGGATACAAAACACCAAACAAAATTATAGGTGTCAATCTAACGGAAGTTTTATGGATGGCCTTGTCGCCTTTTTCCTTTTTAATTATCCTTTATTCATTATCTTTTCGGGCCACAAACTTGGCCTTAGCTTCAACTTCGGCCCATGGTGGGTGGTAATAGGTTGGATTGGGATGGCTTGAGTTGGGCCATGATGAGGTTGAGGTGACGCAAGTTAACCATGGACTTACTTGGAATATTCTTTAAATTCCACGTTTACTAATAAAGAAACTTGAGGTAGGCAAGTTTGCTCTTATTGGTTTCATTTTTGGTAAGTGTATGTCAACAATGTTTTACCAAAAATAACGATAATTTAAATCTTTTTAAACCTGAGTTTCGCTGAGGTTAAATCCACTTTTATTCTTTCTCTTACTCCTCCCTTATAAAATTCTAAAAAAGAGAAAAAAAGAGGAGGAGGAAAGGAATTAGTCACAGATATTTGATTGTATCTCTAATATTCTTCACCCCTTCTCATGTTAATTAAAAAAAGGGAATGTCAACACATCCGAGAATAAACGATTAATCTCTATCAATGACCTGCTAAGGACCCGAACCATATAGTACTTAGTATCGGTGCCGTGGAAAGATATGTTTTTAGATCTCGCATTTAAAATCCTCCTTATTTATTGTAACAAAATGTATGAATTTCTTAATTTAATCATTTTATTATTTAAGAGAGTGTGTGTCAAATATAGCTTATGTTTTTATTTATTTATTAAAAGTGATGAAATAATCCTCAAATTGAAAATTTAATTCTTTTCATGTTTTTTTAAAAAGTAACTTATTTTTGACATAAATGTCTTTTTCGATTTTAAGTATTTACATATAGGTTTTAAAAGAAAAGGTTATTTTTACAAAAATAAAAAATAAAAAATGATGAGGGCATTTTTGTCCAAATGATGCTAAAAAAGGGTGGAAGGTTAAATTTAAAAAATTGGGGTTTAAGAGGCCTTTTAATCAAATAACCCTAGAAAAAATGTAGCATCAATTTAACTTCCTAGAATGAGAGCAAAAGTTGGAGGTTCTTTTCTTCTCTTTAAAAAGGATTTCAAATTTCAATATAATATGACGCGTCAAAAAAGGGTAGCACTCTATTGGTATGTAGTCTAAGTTAGTACATATGTGAATTAATTTGTTGAGTAAATTACACATAAACCCTTGATGTAATTGATAATTATATTTTAATCCCTCGTTTTTTTTTTTAATTTAAAAGGTTCATTGAAAATCTAAATTTGAAAATTTAATTCTTTATAATTTTTTAGCTTTTTTCTGTTAATAAAAATACCTCTTTTTTTATTATAAAAATAATAGTTTCTTTTAAAATTTATATATAAAAAATCGAAATGATGGATATTTATGCTAAAAATTGATTATTTTTTAAGTAAATACATGGAAGGGTTAGATTTAAAAATTAAGATGCACAACCCCAGTGGTGGGGTCTGAATAGTTTGATGTAAATTTGGGTTTTTCAAGGTACAAATTTGATTTGTGTATCGAATAGAAAAAAAAAATTTGACATCAACGGAAGTTTTATGGATGGCCTTTTCTTCTCTTTTAATCAATTTAACTTCCTAGAATGAGAGCAAAAGTTGGAGGCCTTTTCTTCTCTTTTAATCAAATAACCCTAGAAAAAAAATTGGGGTATAAGTGGAGGGTTGCCTATTATAAACTATCTTTAATGGGGTCATCTTAGAAGAAAATTTGAAACAAAGTGTTATACCACCTCTATGCTAGTAGCAACCACGTGCTTCATTCTTTAGGCTTATCTCTACACACACATCTTAAATATTGCTCAACACATTTGTTAACTATTTTCATTTGGCCATTGTTTTGTGGGTGATAATAAGTACTCATTACTTATTGAGTCCCTTGTAATATAAGGAGATGCTGTTGAAAGTGAGTTGTGAAAATTCGATTTATGTCACTTACAATAGTTCTTGGCAAATCATATAACTTGTAGACGTTATCCTTGAATAATTGTGCTACATATTTAGTTGTATAGAGATGTGTCAATGTTAAGAAGTGTGCATACTTGCTTAACCTATCCATGATCATCAGAATGACCTCTTTACCATGTGATTTTGAAAGCCTTTCTATAAAATCTATAAAGATATTAGATCAAATTTGTTCTGGTATTGGTAGTGGTTGCAATAGTCCTAGATAAGCTATATTTTTAGCCTTATTCATCTGACATATATCACGCTGTAATACAAACTTACAATTTTCTTGCTTCATTTTTTGCCACTAAAAAGCCATTGTTATCCTTTCCAAAGCTTCTTAACTTCAAATTAAAATGCCCTCTAATTGCCCCACTATGAACTTCTTGTAGTACCTTCATTTCAAGATCATATTGACTCCATAACCAAAGTCTCCTTTTTTACTTCAATTGCTCATTTTCCCAAGTAAATTTGGAATGCAATGTCAAGTTTGCTTGTATTGCTTGAATGAGTTATTGTATTTTTTTTCATTTTCCTTCCTCTCATTTTGTAACATGTGAAGCCATTTTATAACTATCGAAAATAATAGGGCCATAATGTATGATCTGTCTTCCTTATCGTGCACTATTCTTCTTGCCACTACCATAGATAATCTCATAGTCATATCCCATCCATTTACTAAGCCCATTATGGCACATTAGTGTGAAGATCTATTACTCTAGTAAATACTTCAAGCTTAAGTGATCAATGACTATCTTGAAGTGTTTTCCTATTAAGTAAGGTCGCTACTTTTATACAATTATAACAACTAAAATATCTTTTTTGTATGTCAAAAGACTAAGATTTTTGGGTGATAAACTCTTACTTATGTAGGCTATGGGTTTTCCTTCTTATAACAACATTGCTCCTACCCTATTCCCTGACGCATCACACTCTATCACAAAGTTTTTATGAAAGTTTGGAATAGCTAACACATGAGTGGTGGACATGATACTTTTGAGTTGCCTAAGGGAGTCTTTAGCTACTTTAGTCCACTAAAAATGATCTTTCTTCAGTAAGGAGGTAACTGGTTGTCTAAACTTGCCATAATCCTTGATAAATCTTTAGTAGTACCCTATTAATCCCAAAAATCCTCTTAAGGATTTGAGTGAGTTAGGCTATGATCAATGTAACACGCTTTGAATCTTGGTTGAATATGTGACTACTCCTGCTTCTGAAATGATATGCCTTAAGTACTTAATCTGCTTCTTACCAAAAACACACTTTGTTCCCTTTATAAATAATAGATTTTGTTGTAATACTTCCAACACTAACTGCAAATGCCCTAAGCATTTTTTCCAATCACCACTGTCGATTAAGATGTCGTAAAAAAAGAAAAAAGAAAAAAAAAAGAAAACAAACTTTTTAAAAAATGGCTTAAATATTTCATTCATTAAAATTTAGAACACGGATAGAGCATTAATTAAGCCAAAAGGCATAACTAGGAACTCCTAATGGCCCTCATCAGTCCTAAAGATGGTTTTATGGACATTTGAATCACATACTTTAATTTAATGATATCCTAATATGAAATCTAACTTGGAAAAATACTTTGCTCCAAAAAATTCATCCAACAACTCATCAATGACAAGGATAGGGAACAATAATTTGGTTAAGGGCCTTGTAGTGGACACACATTCTCTATGTATTGCCCTTCTTGTTGACCAATGGCACAAACAAAGAGAAAGGGTTCACACTTCTCTTTATAGTAATAACTTCAAGCATTTCTTGTAATACATTTTCAATCTCGTTTTTTGTACATAGGGGATACTTGTACTATCTAATGTTAGGTGGGGTTATCTTTGGTTCAAGTGGAATTTTATGGTCATGTGCTCTTTGAGGTGGTAAACCTTTAGGTTTTAAAAATACAATCAAGTATCACTACAACATATGAGCTTAATTCAGTTTTTTTTTTCCTCCCTCTTCAACTGTATTTTCCTTATCCACTTGTACAGAGAAATTTTGAGCTATATTACTTGAGACATGAAACTTAGATCTTTCTGTATTTGATATGTTGAAACTAACTTAATGAGGCCTATAGTCGCACTTCTTAATACGAATTTCCTACTATCAACAATAAATTCCATTCTCAAATTCTTGAAATCTTATAGTATGGGTCCCAATTTAGCTAGCAATTGAATTCTCAAAACCATATCACACCCATCCAAAGGTATGTGCCTCGAATCTAGCTACCTGAAATTTTTTTTCCTTGCATGTTCCATGTCAATTGCTTGTAAATTGCATCACTAGTGATTTTAGTTTTATCCACCATTGCTATCTTCCTAGGGTTGGTAATTTGTATTAAGCATCTTGTTCTTTTAACCACTATGGGATCAAGAAAGTTATGGGTGCTTCTTGAATCAATCAGTGTGGTAATGGTCTTCTTCTTAATGTTTCCAGAGATCCTTATGGTTTGATGAGATGTTAAACTAGGTATTGCATTGATTGAATTCACAAGATCACCCTCCTTGATATGGTTTTCAGCTTAACACGTTGCTTCCCCTTTACTTTCACCACCATCTAATTGAAAAATCTACTTCCTTCTACATTTATAGTCAGACTCATGCTGCTTATCATAATAATAAAAAAAATCATTTTTCCCATCTCTCTTACATCTATATGGCTAAAGTCTTCTTAATGGTGGTAATTGACCATTTTGATTCATTTTGATTCTCGTAGGCTATGTTTGGTTCTGGGAAAATTTGAGGGAAAATGCAAAGCAAAGAAAATAAAGAGGAAAAGTAAAAGGAAAGAAAAAGTGAAGGAAAATAAAATATAGAGTCAATAAATTATTTTTATTTGCCACTTCAAACTCATTTTTTTTATTCTAACTCATCAATATAAAAATTAAATAATTTTAAAATGCATAAGTTTCTAACTAATTTTAATTATATCTAATTTTCTTTGGAATATTTTATAGGACAGCCAAATATGAGAAAATCATTTTCCATAACATTTTTTTTCTTTCCTTTGTATTTTTTGGGAACTAAACATAACCATAGAGTTTATTGTACTCTCCTTACTTCTATTAAAGCCCATAACTTCCTTGAGAATTGCCTTTATTTTTCTTTCCTACAACAAGGCTAACCTAATTGCTTAGGCTAGTATGTTCAATTGAAACATGATGATTTGGGTTTTAATTGTCTCTTTCAAGCCACTAATGAAACACTGAACAAAAAACTCCTCAGGTAACCTACTAGTTTTGGCCATTAACACTTCAAACTGCTCTTGGTATTCTAAAATTGTAGAAACCTATTTCAGTTTGGTCATTTGCCCAATAGGATTGTCAGAAGCACAAGAGACAAACCTAGAAACAACGTCTATAAAAAAATCTCCCTAATTGATTTCCTTATTACTAGCTTTGTACCTTGAATCCATTCAAAGTTTCTTCCTTTTAAATGTAAGGAAGCCAATCTACCTTCTCATGATCCTCAATTCTGTTAATTTTAAAAAATCTATCACAATTGTAAATCCAGCCATTAGGATTCCCACCTTCAAAATTTGGAAAATTGAGTTTAAAAAACTTAGTTTGAAATAAGTTTGTATTATGTGAATGATAGTCAGTCCTGCTTCTTTTGATTGAAACACTGTCCCCATTACCAGACTCATCTACTCTAGAAGTCATGTGTTTGAATTTCAAGTTTATAGTTGCAACCATACCTTCAACAGTTCTAATAAGGTGATTGTTTGTTTATTCGATGAGTCCTTCAATATTTAACAATATTTTCAAGTTTATGGTATTCTTATGCTCTAGTCCCTTCCACCATGATTGGTACCAAGTTTGTGCTCCGATACCAAATCTTAAGACCCTAGAAGAAGATGCAAATTGGAAGAACAAACTTTGGGGTTTTCTTATTAAGATTCTTTTTCATGTCATTCCCCTATTACATTCCTTATTTTATATAGGCTATTTGCCTTTTAGAGGATAAATGAGACAAGGAAACTAAATTAAGATGAGGAAACTAAATGAAATTAAAGAAAAGAAAACAAAGATACTAACGAATCCTACGAACCCTTCATTATGACGGTAACAAGTTCTCTATTGCGTGTTTGGGTTTGTAGAAATTCAAAAGAAAATTTCACCTAGTTTACCTTGGAACTTTATTTGAGGGAAAACATTTGATAAAAAGATCTATTTCTTTTCCCATAATTAAGAAAACCCTTCCAAAATGCTAATATAATCACATATATCCAATATCCAATTAATTATATATGAATAATTCAAAATATGAGGTTAAGTAATGGTTATCTATTTAATAAAAAACTAAATATGAAGTTATTTTTATTTCATATGTGGATATTAAGATTATTTATTGAATTTGATTAATAATTTATAATTATTCTATTTAATAAATTTCAATTGTGAAATTATTTTATTATTTAATACTGCGTAGTAATTTCAACTAGTAATTATTTGAGGTTAATTAATTAATACTTACCATTGAATAAAAATTTAAATATGAATTTATTTTTATTTTTTATGTGGATATTAAGATTATTTGTAGAAATTAATAAATAATAATCTAGGGTTAAGTCGGATTGATCTATTGAACAATGATTTCATACAAATAAATTTATTTATTTGTAATTAGAATTAGTTATATGTCATAGGTATGAATTTTTCAAAACATCATACGCCAACTCTGGTTCACCCTTAATACTCAACATTGGCAACCATGATGCAAAAATATTTGTCATCCGGGGGATTAGATGTATAATCATGTGAACTAAAACTGTTTTTTATTTTCTAGAACATAAAACACGGTAAAATAAAATAAAATAAAAATGTTTGGTCTATAGTTAAAGAACAAAAAAAATATGTTTTTTTTTTTTAAAAAATTATTAAAAAATGTTGTTTATAAAAATAATTTTTCTATTTTGATTTTGGTTAATATTGTAAATTTAATTTATATAATATTAATTAAATTTAATTTAAGTCTCATTAAAAATAAATTTATTTTTGTAATTACAAATAAATTAAAAAATAAGTAGTTTTTAATAAAACATGAATAGCAATTTTACAATGAAATCATAAATCTTATTTGTTTGTTTCTTTCCGTCGTTAGCGAGACAAGTTGTAAATATCACAATTCTTCTACGGCGAAAGGACATGGGTTTAGAATGGCTGTTAGGACTTGGAGGATAATGCAAAGACTTGCGGAAGACTTGTATGTATGGCAAATTGCTCTGGCCATCTCATTATTGTCTTCCGCCCCTTCATTTTTGTGTAGGTAGAAGTTGGAAACCTTCATACGTGGAGAAGCCATGAGTCCATATTGGATGGATGCTCGTTCGAATTCTGCTTTTCTTTTTGCTTTTCTCATAATCTCTTCTTTCCCCTCTACCTTTGCCGGACTCTCAGACCCATGTCCAAATTTTGCAAACCTCTCCACTTCATGGACCAACACCCCTGGAGAACGGGTGAACTCCTCGGATTGGGCGTTTGTGAAGCCCATCCTTCTCAGCCCCGGAGAAACCAGTGGCCCAGGTTTCCTATGTGGCTTCCACTGTCACTATGAGAGCTTTTTATGCCTCTTTGCCATTCTTATCTTCCAAGACGTATATTCTCCACAGCTTGTGTGGTCTGCTAATCGAAACCGTCCAGTTCGATTTAATGCTACTCTACGACTCACTGAAGATGGAAATTTGATCTTAGCAGATGCTGATGGCACTTTTGTTTGGTCTACAAACACAGCCGGCAAGTCTGTTTCAGGCTTAAACTTGACTGAAACTGGGAACCTTGTGCTGCTTGACCGAAACAATGAAATGGTGTGGCAGTCTTTTGATCACCCCACTGACTCCTTAGTCCTTCAACAGAAGTTGGCTCCTGGGAAGAAGCTCATCTCCAGCGTATCTGCATCAAATTGGACTCATGGTTTGTTTTCACTTTCCATTACGAATTATGGTTTTGATGCTTACATACAGTCAAATCCTCCCCAGCTCTATTATGAACAATTTTTTGAAGATTGGAATATGACTAGTGAGGGTATCAACTACACCAAGGGGTTTGAGGAATTCAATTTTACTCTGTTCGCTCCAATTCCTAGAACATTATCTGCTACTAAATACATGAGGTTGGGGTCTGACGGTCATTTGAGGGTTTACCAGTGGCAAGAAACTGAAAGGCAAAAACCTGAATGGCAGGTGGCGGTTGATCTCACGGACAGAATTCTAACTGAATGCCAGTACCCTTTGGCATGTGGGAAATACGGTTTTTGCTCAGCAGGGCAGTGCGCCTGTCCTGGAGATTCTGATAATGGAACAATTTATTTTAGGCCAATAAACAAATGGCAAACCAACCTGGGCTGCTCCGCAATTACACCCATTTCTTGCCAATTATCTCAATATCATAGTCTTCTTGAGCTTCAAAACACGACCTACTTCACTTTTCAAGTGGACATGCAGTCTACAGATGTGGAGATTTGCAAGCAGACCTGTTTGAAGACCTGTTCGTGCAAGGCTGCTCTGTTTAGACATCCTTCAAATCATTCAAGTGGAGATTGCTGCTTGCTATCTGATGTCTTTACACTCCAGAACATGGAAACATTGAATGCAACTGATAATTTTAGTACATCTTTGTTTCTTAAATTACAGAATTCTCCGACTGAAAAGAATGTGGGGGAAGGTGGAAATGTAGTTGAGAAGAAAGCAGGGAATGCTCGAATCATACTTGGATCAAGTCTTGGAGCCCTCTTTGGTGTGCTTATTTTGATAGGAGCTTTCATTTTTCTTTTCTGGAAGAGAAGAGATTCCGAGGAAGCTGAGGAGGATCATCTAGACTGCATACCAGGAATGCCTACTAGATTCTCCTTTGAAGACTTGAAAGCCATCACAGAAAACTTTAGCTGCAAACTTGGGGAAGGAGGATTTGGATCAGTCTTTCAAGGGACTTTGAGCAATGGAATCAAAGTTGCAGTTAAGAATCTTGAAGGGTTGGGTCAAGTAAAGAAGTCGTTTTTAGCTGAAGTTGAGACAATAGGTAGCGTTCACCATGTCAATTTGGTAAGATTGATTGGATTTTGCGCAGAAAAATCTCATAGGCTTTTAGTCTACGAGTGCATGTGCAATGGATCCTTGGATAAGTGGATCTTCCATGGAAACCGAGACCTTGCTCTTGGTTGGCAATCCAGAAGGAAGATCATCCTTGACATAGCCAAGGGACTGTCCTATCTCCACGAGGACTGCAGGCAGAAAATATTTCACTTGGATATCAAACCCCAAAACATCCTCTTAGATGAAGATTTTAATGCAAAAGTGTCTGATTTTGGATTGTCAAAGCTCATCGACAAAGACCAGAGCCAAGTTGTAACAAGAATGAGGGGAACACCTGGTTACTTGGCTCCTGAATGGCTGACCTCCGTTATCACAGAAAAAGTTGATGTTTACAGCTTTGGGGTTGTGGTACTAGAGATCCTGTGCGGGAGGAAAAACCTAGATCGGTCTCAGACCGAGGAAGATATGCACTTACTAGGTATTTTCAAGAGAAAGGCAGAAGAGAACCGACTTGCAGATATAATCGATAAGTGCAGTGAGGATATGCAGTTACATGGAGCAGATGTTGTGGAGATGATGAAGGTGGGTGCATGGTGCCTCCAAGGTGATTTTGCAAGGAGGCCCTCCATGTCAGTGGTGGTGAAGGTTTTGGAGGGTTCAGTGGATGTTGAGGATAACTTGGAGTACAGTTTCTCACATTCCCCAGGACCACCAAAAATTGCAGGCATGGGGAACAAGGCTGCTGATGCTGCTACTGCAGAACCAATACCATCTGTTTTATCAGGACCAAGGTGAAGAGAGGTAATTAAAATACATGTGGAGTTTTTATGGTATAGTTTTGGGTTTTAGACATCCATTAGTGAAAAGTTGGGCTCTCGTTTGTTTTTCCTTCCACAATAATTTTAGCTGAAAGAACAAGTCATAGCATTTCACTCTTTCTTTTTCTCTTTTATTAGTTGTTCATAAAAGTGCTTTTAATAATAATTTTAGTGATATATTATATTATAAAAAATAAATTTTCAAAACCACTTCATAGGTAGGATTTTTAGAATATCAATAACCTTATTTTGTAAATAACCACCTAGGATGACTTCCAAGTCCTAAATTCCTTTTCCAGGAAAGTGAGAGCACACTAGTAGGCTTCTCTGGTTAAATCCGATGGCTCCAATTTCCTGGGAGAAAATTATAAAGATCACTTACTTTTCCTCCTCTCTCTTTGACTGGAATCCTATTTGTGAATAGAGAAGCAAAATTCACAGGGTCGCTGTTTTTAAAAATTGTTCTAAAAAACAGTTTTTCATAACAGTCTTTTATGTTTTTTTTTTAAAAAAAAAATTATATTTGGAAACTAAATTCTGAAAAACAATTTTTGCTCTCAAAAACAAAAAAAAAACATATTTAATTGAGTTAATAAAAAAGTTTTTTAGAATAAATAAAACAAAAAACATGTTTGAAAGTTATTTATTTTAATTAATAAAATATTTTCTTTAATTAATTTGATATTATAAATGAATAAATAATTTTTGTATGCATAATTTATTTAAATTTAAATAAATTATTCTATTTTAAAAATTTTATATCAGTTATAATTTTTTTGAACAAATAATGATTTTGTAATAATATGTAAGTATATTAATTTCAATAATTTAATAAAGAATAAATGGTTTGTGGGTGGGGATGTGGTGGTTGGTTGAAGTTCAGAAACATAAAAAACAACTAAAAAAAAAACACACGAAAAATAATCTATCATTTGAACAGTAAAAAAATAATAAAAACATCTTTTTATTGTTCTCAAAAAAATATTTTTTGAGAATACGAAAAACACAAAAAGCAAAAACACCCATCTTCTCCAAATAAATTTTTTTATGTATTTTGTTTTCAAGAACAGGAACAGTTCTTGAAAACAAGAATGAAACAGAACCCTTACCCGCGTGAAAGAGAAAGACTTTTATTAAATCAACGAGGAGCCTTGCATGTGGATGAGTCATTTATTGAGGAGTCTTCTCTAAAGGAGTTTAATGGGGTAGTGGAGTTAACAATGTTTTTATGAATGAAGAATTTCTGTCCATTAAAGAAGTGTATGAATCATATCCATCTCCAACAACAAATCAATGCTCTATCATCTCCGGTACTAACAGCAAGTCAAGCAACAGAGATTTGAATTTCTTGACACAATCTTCTCCTTACACAACACAAACTAACCAAAAATCCTTTCCATACAAAATACAGTCAACCATACTGTAAAGCTCCATCCATCCTCGTTGGCTTCCTTCTCCTTCTTATCACTACATACTCCCACTTCCAAAAAATCAAACCAATGAAGAAATGGCAGTTATTTACGGATGAAGGTCGGCTTTTGTGATCCTTGCTTTTAACCCCTTAAATCCTCTTTGATCTGCATTTCACCATGTTTTATGATGTTTGTTTTTTAACAAATTATTTTTGAGTTAAAGAACAAAAAACGGAGTGTAGAATCATGTGTGTGTCTCATTTTTTATGTAAAGAATTAATTTTTGAAAGGTTAGAGTCATTACTTAATTATTTTAGTTTATTTTTAAATGAGAAAACAAAATAAGAAAGAGAATAATGTGTGATTCCTTTTTTAGAAGAAGAATAATTATCCAAGAAGAATTTAATATATATATATTTTTTAGGGTCAAGTTACCGGGAAGATATAACGGATAAGTTGAAGCATCCCTCTAAATTCGTATACCTATAGTTTCTACTAAACGAGTGAAAGAAATTATGACAATTGATTAACAAATCATGATACCACAAAAGAATAATACAAGTGTATATCAAAACAATGATATAAACGAATTACACAAATATATAAAATTGATACATGAAAAATATATAAAATGATTTATTAGAAAGATTTTATTATTTCAAATATCATAATATAATTTTAAGAAATCTTGAAAGAATTTTGTGGACCCCGTATTTCGGCTCATGCGCTTCCACTCGATGGCGAACTCGATTTTTATTTGAAAATTTGATTTATTGTTTAGAAAAAAAATGACTTGGAGTCGTCACTTATTTTTGTTTTGTTTTTAAAGGGTAAACAAAATAAGAAAGAAAAACCTTAAGTGCGACTCCTTATTTGGAAAAGGTGGTCTGCGAAAAAAATCGAATTGAGTTCGGGAGTCAGGTTACTTATCGGGAAGATATGGTAAAGACCGTAACATCCCTCTAAGTCCCTAAAGTCAGGTCTCTACTAATATGATGAAGCAATTGTGCGTGAATGATGAGTAAATTAATGAATATCGAATGAAAATTGTAACAAAGTACCTGAATGAATATGAGAGGTGTAAGACGTACTTGAGTGATGACTCGATTTATTTCACTGGAAGCGAGGGTCAGTAATTAAACACAGAATAATCGTGTGTATCATAAAATAGCGTAAATCAATCACATATAGCAATCAAATTAATCCATCAATCAAACAATCATAAAATCACGTATGTGGGGCCCTCACCAAAGCCCGATTTATTTTTGCATAAATTAGTCTCATAAGTTCCATTATTCGGGAATTACGAGAATTGAATTTTTGCTTATTGAAAATTGTGAGAATTGTGTGCCGAAGAAAATGGCAACAAAACTTTATTGAAAATTGAAGGATTTTCAAAACCTAAAAAAAAATAATTCTAAGGATGGAATTTTGAAGAATGAGAATTATTTGAAAATTAGAATTCGGAAAGTTATTTGAAAACTAGAAATCATAAATCATTTTAAAAGCAAAGAGGAAGAAATAAAAAGACCAGAATAAAAATTCAAAATATAAAAAGACACGTGGCCTGGCCATGCAAACCATGCATAAGTAAGAGAGATGGTGAAGGATAACCATGTCACGCCCCAAGACCCACTCCAAGGGCGTGACGGTTATTTCACACCTCAAACACGAAGGCTTAAAGTATAATCTGACCCAAACAATCATATTGTAACTGGATGTTACCAATTACCAAATACCTGTTCAGAGTAGCGGAACAAAATCTAAAATCCTCAAAATTCAATTTCCAAATAACTTCCAAACACCAAAAGATCCAAATGAACATAACTAATAGTTAAACAAAATCCAACATAAAATCCTAAGTCAAATCCTAATGATGACCATTCCTTAGCCTAGCCATCACTCCTCACCCGAACTAAGAGTACCTGAAAAATTTTCAACAATTGGGAATGAGCTCACAACCCAATAAGGAATATTAATGTAATTCATGGATCAAATATTTTCATTTCAAATAGGAGATATCAATTTTTTTTTTCTCATCAAATATCAGAGTTCCAAAAATACCAATATATTCAAAATTCAACCAACCAATTTCATATCAAATTCAAACACTTTCACATCAGACTCAATCAAATCCATTCAATTTTTCATTACTCTGGTTATCAAATATCAAATGCCGAGTTAGGTGGGACTTTTCAAATGGGTGGCTAGCCTCAAATTGTTCCTGGTGGACGGAACCAAACACTACTAGTACTAGTAACCTCTAACCAAACCCCTAGAGACTGGGGTCCAAATCAATTACATTCCCACCATGAAATGTAAAGGTCAACTATTATATCCCGTTAACAGGGTCGAATAGTCAACTATTATATCCCGTTGACAAGGGCCAAATAAACCAGAGTGATGTTTTTGTTCAAGTATTCAAATTAACACAACATAATATCTCCATATTTTGTGTCATAAATAAAACAAAATATTCCAACATAACATTTAGTGCAAAACAATTTGATCCATGCATGGTAACAAAATATCATTTTCTTTTCCACAATTCAAAATAATATATAAAATAATTTAATTTTATAAATATTACATTAACTTCTCTTACCTCAAAAGAAGTCCTTGAAAGCTTGGGAGAAGAATAATTCTGAAAAAAATATAATCTACTCTTCACCTAATATAACATAAGAGAAACAATTATTACTATTTATTTATAATTTAACTAATCTATTCCTTATTTAAATAAAACTAATAGATTCCCAATTTGTTTCTAATTAACACATTACTAATTTAATTAAATTACAATTATATTTCATTATAAAATTCTATATATATATTTTGCTAAATCTATTATTACTATTATCTTAATTATAAATCTAAAACTAAATATTATTATTTTAATAATTATCTAATTTGAGGCTAAATCATTATTACAAAAAATATATTATTATATATTTTGCTAAATCTCTTACTTGTCTGGGGTACACACCAAACAAGTAAAACAAAGCAATTTTTTTTTTCCATTGCCATCATCATAATAATGAATCATTATATATATAATATAAGTCTCCTTCCATTCGGGCACACGCCCAAATTTTTTTTTTTTTTTTTTTCCTTCCTTCCAATGCTGTGCACATGCGTTCTCCCTCCTTTTTTTTATTTTATTTTATTTTTAATTAACCCTAACCTAAAATCGAAATATTCCAAGGAATTTTTTTTTCTAATAAAACTTAAGATCTCCCAAATTCCAATACTAAAATCAAAATATTAAATTTTCACTATTTGATATTAAAACGAATTAAAAATAATCTAACCCTAATCTAGATTTGGGGTTTTCCAAAAAATATATCTAATGTGTTTGAAATTAATCAATGAATCTAAAATATTAAACTAGGGGTTAGAATCTTACCTATAGAGATCTGTTCTTCAACCTTGAAATCTGACTCCAACCTTACGTTCTCTGGAATTCTGCGAACAGGAACTCTATTCAGAAAAGAAGGAAAAGAATAAAATTTCTAATTTATACCTAGGGTATTTATTCGTAAAATTACAGTTTTACCCCTCTTCCACTTTATTAAATTAATTAATTAATTAATTTAATTATTAATAACAATTTCCTAAATTACCCTTAAAAGAAAATGCTTGGGCGTTACATCCTCCCATCCTTAACAAAAGTTTAGTCCTCTAAACTTGACATACCTAAGTCTTGAAATAATTGAGGATGCTTTTCTCTCATCTCTTCTTCTAACTCCCAAGTGGCCTTTCGGATACTATGATTGCTCCACTGGACCTTTACCAACTTGACAACAGCATGTCGTAGTACCTTATCCATCACATCCACAATTTGAACGGGTACCTCTTCATAGGTCAAGTCCTCAAAAATTTGAATAGGCTCCAACTCCACAACATGAGAAGGATCATAAATATACTTCCTTAGAGTCGAAACATGAAACACATTATGAACCTTAGACAGACTACTTTATATGCCAAAGTGCCTACTCTTTCTAATATTTCAAACGGACCCACAAAACGAGGACTAAGTTTTCCTTTTCTCCCAAATCTCATCACAGACTTCATAGGTGAAACTTTCAAGAACACATGATCACCCACCTCAAACTCCAAATCTCGCCTACGATGATCAGCATAACTCTTATGTCTACTTTGAGCTGCTTTTAATCTTTCTTTAATCAAAGCAACTTTTTCAATAGTCAACTGCACAAGTTCAGGGCCCAAAAGTTTCCTTTCTCCAACATCATTCCAACAGATAGGAGATCGACATTTCCTACCATACAATGCCTCAAAAGGTGCCATCCCAATGCTAGCTTGAAAACTATTGTTATAGGCAAACTCTACTAAAGGTAAATGATCATCCCAATTACCTTGCAGGTCCAAAATACAAGCTCTCAACAAGTCTTCCAAAACCTGAATTACCCTTTCTGATTGGCCATCAGTTTGAGGATGGAAAGCAGTACTAAAACTCAACTTAGTGCCCGAAGCTTTTTGTAGACTATGCCAGAATCTAGAAGTGAAACGAGGATCTCTCATCGAGACACTATAGAAACTGGTACTCCATGCATTCTCACAATCTCCTTCACATAAAGAGAAGCTAAACGATCTAAAGAAAAGTTCACTTTCATAGGCAAAAAGTGAGCAGACTTTGTCAACCGATCAACAATCACCCAAATAGCATTATTACCCCCTAAGGTTCTTGGCAATCCTATCACAAAATCCATGGTAATATGCTCCCACTTCCACTCAGGAATAGCAAGTGGCTGCAAAGACCCTGCTGGTCGCTGATGTTCAGCCTTCACCTGTTGACACACTAAACACTGAGCCACAAATTGTGCAATATCACGCTTCATACCTGACCACCAATAGTTTTGCCTCAAATCCTTGTACATCTTTGTCCCTCCTGGGTGGATTGCAAACTTGGAACAATGAGCTTCCTCTAAAAGCTCCCTCCTTAAGTCTTCATCATTTGGGACACAAAGTCTAGTCCCAAATCTCAAGATCTCATCATCTGACAAAACAAAATTGGGCTTACTGTCCCTCTTAACTTCCTCCATAACTTGCACTAATCGGGAATCATTCTTTTGTAGGGTCTTAATTCTCCCAACTAAGTCTGGTTGTACTCTGAAATTTGCTACAAGTGCTCATAAGCCCATAACTCGAAAGTGGACTTGTAAACTCCTCAACTCTTCAAGTAACTACCTTTGACAACCTCTAATAGTTGCTAGAGAACCAACTGACTTCCTACTCAAGGCATCATCTACAACATTCGCCTTCCCAGGATGATACTGAATAATACAATCATAGTCCTTAAGTAGTTCAATCCACCTCCTCTGTCTCATGTTCAATTCCTTTTGGGAAAATAAATACTTCAAACTCTTATGATCTGTGAATATCTCACAAGTTTCACTACAAAAAAATGTCTCTAGATCTTAAGTGCAAAAACCACAGCAGCTAACTCCAAATCATGAGTAGGGTAGTTCCTTTCATAAGGCTTCAACTGTCTAGAAGCATAAGCTACAACTCTCCCATGCTGCATAAAAACACAACCTAAACCCTGATGAGAGGCATCACTATACACCACAAATCCTCCTGAACCTGAAGGGATAGTTAAAATAGGAGCTGACACTAATCTATTCTTCAACTCTTGGAAGCTACATTCACAATCATCAGGCCACTCAAACTTAACTCCCTTCTGTGTCAACTTAGTTAAAGGTAGGGCAATCTTAGAGAACCCTTCTATAAACCGCCTATAATAACCAGCAAGTCCCAAGAAACTTCGAATCTCAGTCAAAGTACTAGGTCTTCTCCAATTAGCTACAACATCTACCTTGCTAGGGTCAACTGAGATGCCATCATTGCTTACCACATGCCCAAGGAAAGAAATTCGGTTCAACCAAAACTCACACTTCTTCAATTTAGCATACAACTGCTTATCTCTGAGGGTCTGTAATACAATACTCAAATGGCTCTCATGCTCCTCTCTACTTCTTGAGTATACCAAGATGTCATCTATAAAAACCACCACAAACTGATCTAAATAGGGTTTGAATACCCTATTCATCAAGTCCATAAAAGAAGCAAGTGCATTAGTCAAACCAAAAGGCATAACAAGAAACTCACAGTGCCCATACCTAGTTCGAAAAGCAGTCTTGGGTACATCTTCCCCTCTAACCCTCAACTGGTGATAACCCGATTGAAGATCTATCTTAGAGAACACACAAGCACCTTGTAGCTGATCAAACAAATCATCAATCCGAGGAAGGGGATACTTGTTCCTCACTGTCACCTTATTCAACTCCCTATAGTCAATGCAAAGTCTCATTGAGCCATCCTTCTTTTTCACAAATAGAACAGGAGCTCCCCAAGGTGAAACACTAGGCCTGATAAAACCCTTGTCTAATAACTCCTGAAGCTGAACTTTCAACTCCTTAAGCTCTACAGGTGCCATCCTGTATGGGGCCTTAGACATAGGACTGTTCCTGGTACCAGATCGATAGTGAACTCCACCTCTCTCTCTGGTGGCAAGCCAGGCAAATCCTCTGGAAAGACATCAGGATACTCCCTTGCTATGGGTATGTCTTCCAACTTCAAATCACTTTCATTACTCACCACACTAGCTAAAAATCCTTGGCAACCCTTTTTAAGCAAGCTACTAGCTCGCAAGGCTGAGATCATACGCAGTGGTCTGTCCACATGCTTCCCTTCAAAGCTAAACTTAGGCTGACCAGGAATACTAAACGTCACCCTTTTCTCAAAACAGTCAACAGAGGCATGGTAGGAAGCTAACCAATCCATCCCCAAAATCACATCAAAATCCTGAAGGTCAAGGAGTACTAAATCAACTGGCATTTCCCTATAACCAATCATCACAATACAATTTCTAAGCATTCTACTAGCCACAACAGAATCTCCCACAGGAGTAGCAACAATCAAATCAAAGTCCATGCTAGCAACAGGCAAACCCAACAAACCAGCAAAAGATACTGAAACAAAAGAGTGTGTTGATCCAGGATCAATCAAGACTCTAGCAAATAAGGTGTGGATTCGGAGAGTACCTGTCACCACATCAGAAGTGGCCTGAGCATCTCGATGAGTCATAACAAACACCCGTCCTTGGGCTTTGGGTTTCTGTTTATCCTCCTTATTTTCCTCCTTAGGCTTCCCAGTGATGAACTTCCTATTCTCTGGACAATCTCTGATCAAATGTCCTTGCTTCCCACAACCAAAGCAAGCTCCAGTCTCTCTATAGCATGGTCTACCCCCATGCTTCTTACCACAAGTAGGACAAGCCCCATCTAAATTTTGCGCTGCCTTCCCTTTATTCTGATTTCTTCCTGATGTAGACCTTCGTTGTGCTTGATTACCATGAGCACCATCACTCCTATTTCGCTTCCTTTGTCTGTTCCCTATACCGATGAAGCTCTTCATTATCTTTCTCTCGCTATAAGGGCTCTATCAACAACCTCTCGAATAAACACCAAGCTTCGAAATAGATATCTTGTTCTTCAAATAAGGCTTCAATCCATCCTGAAACTTTAATGCCTTTTCCTCCTCTCGTAGCAATCAACCTGTGGGGAAAAATGTGATAACTCTCAGTAAATTTGGCCTCATACTGAGCCACAGGTCATATCCCCCCTGCTCCAAACGAATAAACTCTCCCACCTTCTCGCGCCGTCTAACACCGTCAGGAAAATACTTCTTGTAGAAAGCCTCCCTAAATTGTCTCCATGTTATGGGTCCCCGATCCTCCAAAAGTCTCCTAGTCATACGCCACCAATGATCTACCTCTTTATCTAACATAAAAGCTGCATAAGAGGCTTTTTGCTTCTCAGAGCAATCTATGACACCAAAGAATTTCTCCATCTTAAGGATCCAAGCCTCTGCCTCTGTGGGATCTCGTAGCACCGTGAAAAGTAAGGAGGACCCAATTTCTTGAAGTCATCAAAAGAGTTACCCCTAGAAGATGAAGACTGTCCCTGAACATTAGTCCCAACAGCTCGAGCTTGGCGTTCAACTAAACCAGCTAGTGTCCCAAGATACCTATAGATCCCTTCTGCACTCACGGGAGGCAAACCCTCAACTGAAGGTACATCATCATTAGCCTGACTGTTTTGTGAAAAAGCTGCTCTTCTTGGTGGCATGATGTCTTAAAATAATAAGGCATAACTAAATTAGTCACTAAAGAACCAATTAGAAAATTTACAAATAAAGAAAGAATTGGAATTTATACTAAATGAAACTAAAACTTAAACAAATGCTTCACTCATCTATCCCCAATCTAAACCAATTCAAATTCCCATCAAGATCAAAACCTAGTGCTCTGATACCACTCTGTCACGCCCCAAGACCCACGCCAAGGGCGTGACGGTCATTTCACACCTCAAACCCGAAGGCTTAAAGTATAATCTGACCCAAACAATCATATTGTAACTGGATGTTACCAATTACCAAATACCTGTTCAGAGTAGCGGAACAAAATCTAAAATCCTCAAAATTCAATTTCCAAATAACTTCCAAACACCAAAAGATCCAAATGAACATAACTAATAGTTAAACAAAATCCAACATAAAATCCTAAGTCAAATCCTAATGATGACCATTCCTCAGCCTAACCATCACTCCTCACCTGAACTAAGAGTACTTGAAAAATTTTCAACAATTGGGAATGAGCTCACAGCCCAATAAGGAATATTAATGCAATTCATGGAGCAAATATTTTCATTTCAAATAGGAGATATCAATTTTTTTTTTCTCATCAAATATCAGAGTTCAAAAAGTACCAATATATTCAAAATTCAACCAACCAATTTCATATCAAATTCAAACACTTTCACATCAGACTCAATCAAATCCATTCAATTTTTCATTACTCTGGTTATCAAATATCAAATGCCCAGTTAGGTGGGACTTTTCAAATGGGTGGCTAGCCTCAAATTGTTTCTGGTGGACGGAACCAAACACTACTAGTACTAGTAACCTCTAACCAAACCCCTAGAGGCTGGGGTCCAAATCAATTACATTCCCACCATGAAATGTAAAGGTCAATTATTATATCCCGTTGACAAGGGCCAAATAAACCAAAGTGATGTTTTTGTTCAAATATTCAAATTTACACAACATAATATCTCCATATTTTGTGTCATAAATAAAACAAAATATTCCAACATAACATTTAGTGCAAAACAATTTGATCCATGCATGGTAACAAAATATCATTTTCTTTTCCACAATTCAAAATAATATATAAAATAATTTAATTTTATAAATATTACATTAACTTCCCTTACCTTAAAAGAAGTCCTTGAAAGCTTGGGAGAAGAATAATTCTAAAAAAAATATAATCTACTCTTCACCTAATATAACATAAGAGAAACAATTATTACTATTTATTTATAATTTAACTAATCTATTCCTTATTTAAATAAAACTAATAGATTCCCAATTTGTTTCTAATTAACACATTACTAATTTAACTAAATTACAATTTTATTTCATTATAAAATTCTATATATATATTTTGCTAAATCTATTATTACTATTATCTTAATTATAAATCTAAAACTAAATATTATTATTTTAATAATTATCTAATTTGAGGCTAAATCATTATTACAAAAAATATATTATTATATATTTTGCTAAATCTCTTACTTGTCTGGGTACACACTAAACAAGTAAAACAAAGCAATTTTTTTTTTTTCCATTGTCATCATCATAATAATGAATCATTATATATATATATATATAAGTCTCCTTCCATCCGAGCACACGCCCAAATTTTTTTTTTTCTTTCCTTCCAATGCTGTGCACACACGTTCTCCCTCCTTTTTTTTTTATTTTTTTATTTTTTAATTAACCCTAACCTAAAATCGAAATATTCCAAGGAATTTTTTTTTTCTAATAAAACTTAAGATCTCCCAAATTCCAATACTAAAATCAAAATATTAAATTTTCACTATTTGTGATTTGGGGTTTTCCAAAAAATATATCTAATATATTTAAAATTAATCAATGAATCTAAAATATTAAACTAGGGGTTAGAATCTTACCTATAGAGATCTGTTCTTCAACCCTGAAATCTGACTCCAACCTTACGTTCTCTGGAATTCTGCGAACAGGAACTCTATTCAGAAAAGAAGGGAAAGAATAAAATTTCTAATTTATATATAGGGTATTTATTCGTAAAATTACAGTTTTACCCCTCTTCCACTTTATTAAATTAATTAATTAATTAATTTAATTATTAATAACAATTTCCTAAATTACCCTTAAAAGAAAATGCTTGGGCGTTACAAACCATGCCAGTTGGAGTCGCGTATGTGGGCTTGAGATGCATGAGACTGCTCTGTTGGTGTTAGTGGTGCTTATAGCTGTCATTTTCTCTTTCTAAAATTCTGGTGATTTTCCCTTCAAACAAGAGGGCAGCCCGTTTCCAACCCAACCTCCTTAACATTCTCAACTTTGGCTTATTGACACCGTGAGGAACATTCAATCTGCTAAGATGTGGAGTCGACAAGGTCTTTAAACTCATGCTCTGACTATGACTTTGTTCACCAAATTTTCTTCTTTCTGGGATAGAAGCCATGGTAGATTTCCTATGTGAAGATGATGCTTCCCCTGCCCAAGAACTTTCTAAACCTGTTTTATTAGATTGAACATTATTATCAACATGGTCATTAGACTTCAGCTCCCTGGGAGAAGGTAATATTTCAACAATTTCACTTCCTCCCATTTCGAGGGAGTTAGCATTCAACAGCTGACCTTGAGCTGAACCACCCCCATGAAAATCTCTATCTTTTGGAACCCTTTTGCTAATATCATCATATCCTGCCTGATGCCGCCTGTTATCAGTGATATTTCCTGGGTTTGTAACCATCTGAGACGGAAGATCCTTAGCAGCAGAAAAAATAAGAGGCACATGAACCCCTGCCTTTGCATCTTTCCTTGATTCAGATCTGATTTCAATTGTCACTGGAGACCCAAGAATAGATTCAAAAGCTCGTAAGATGCGCCTGTGGACCCGCATTTTTCACGTGCGTCCCCACTCGATTGGCGAGACTCGCTTTTTATTTGTGAAAAATTAATTTTAAAAAAGTTGGAGTCGCCACCTATTTTATTTTTATTTTAAAGGGAAAATAAAACAAGAAAGAAAAACCCTAAAAAGTGACTCCATAGTTTTGGAAAAAGCATGTCTTTGAGAAACCCGAGTCTTGGTCCGGGGACCAGGTTACTTATTGGGAAGGTACCTCTAGGAGGTAGCACCCCTCTAAGCCCTAAAGAGGTCTCTACTAACAAAGTTAGGGGAATATGGCAATTAATCGGTTAATTATGGATACCTAAGTAGGCTAGGTGATTTCAAAAGATTTGCATGCTAAACAAGATCAAATCACAAAAACAGAGAGTTAGGGTGCGTACCTGAACCGCTCTTCAAGCGCTATCATAAAACATAAAAGTTAGTGTAGAAACGTAGCACACAACATTTGTTTTATTCAAGCAAATCAAGCATATATCAAGACATCCAAGAATCACGTCAAATATGGATATGGTCATCAATAACATACAAGCCCATAGAGTTCTAAAAAAAATGGATGAGAAGAGAGCGTACCTGGATAGCAAGCTAGTACTCCTCTATGGGAAACAAGAGCATCTCAACAATAAATATTAAGTGAATTCAAGTATTTCATCAAGAAGAATAAAAAATCAACATATCGAGCAAACAATATTGATGAGAATATCATGAATGTCGGGCCCCCACCAAAGCCCTAATTAATTTTGCATGAATTGCTTCTATGGATTCCATTATTTGGAATCATGAAGTTTATTCATGCTTGTTGAAAATCAAGAAGATCAATTGAAAATCAAATAAAATAATGAAAACGCGTGCCGGAAGGAAAATGGCAGCCAAGAATTTATTAAAGGTCTAGATTTAAATGTCTACGAACTCCTAAGGATGAAATTTTAAAGGAAATAATAGTTATTCAATGGAAAATATTTTGAAATCCAAATTTAAAATGAATGTGTAAATTCACAAGGGAACGGAAGGAGCATCAAGAGGATAAGTGAATCAAGCCAGCCATGTTGGAGAAGGGCCTGTGACTATGCTACTTAATCTCTGTTTGTGCCTCCTGTTTATCCATCAAGGGCAAATTGAAGATTTCCCTGATGTCACATCGCGAGCTTCGTCCCATCCAAATCTGGGAAATTCAGACCATTGCCACGAGTCCTCATCTTTCCTCTCCATGAATCTGAAAATAATGTCTTGAAGTTGGGCGTTGCATAGGAAAAATTGTTGCTTTAGTTGTGAGAGCTTCCCCATTTCGATGTAGAGAAGTCAGCTGCATCTTCCCAATCATCTGGCTTGGCCTTAGGCTGATCATCTTATTTGGCACATCTGGGGTAAAATTTTTAAGAACACCTTCGAACATAGCAGGGCTGAAAGGCCTTCCAGTCTCAACGCCATTCAAATCCTTCTTCTTTAAACTCAAATCAGTGGGCATGTCAAATTCAGAGACAAACTCTGCAAATGCAGTTAATGTCGGATAGCTAACCTTGGGGATGTCGCGAATCCTTAGTTCCTGCAATAGCTGAATAAAAGGAGTACATGATAAAAGTGCCTGTAAAGTTGCATCGAGAAAGCATCAGTTTCCCGAGTTAATTAAACCCCGAGGCAGTAAGTTTTTAACAGCTGGAGCAGGTCCATTAGGCGCCTTCAAGATCTCCTTTTTGAGAGGCACAAATGTTGATGAATCATCAATAGTCCCATTCAGATCTCTTTCCTTTGAGCATCCTTCCTCAACAACATGCGATTCCAGACTCTGAAATTGATTCAGATGTTCTTTATTCTGGGATAGACACAAAGAATCTAAGTTGAACCTATCTGGGTTCAGTTCATTCACAACACCATTACTGAGTGGAGAGCTGTGTGTAAAATCGTGAACTCCACCATTTTCTTTAGGAGTTCCAGCAGCTTCTGAAGAGAGTTTATTTACTCTATCTACACTTTTGGTTTCGTCATCCTTCTTAAGCAAATTTGAGGAACAGAAATCTATTGGCCCTTTTGAAGAATCAGCCTGTCTGCACAATTCATTGCCAACGCTAGCCAAAGCTCTACCAGTCACAAAATCAACTGAACCAAATTGCAACTCTTTCTTTGCTGCAGGCTTTTCAGCATTCCCAGATGGCAGCCTTAGCAATGACCTGGTTTCATCTAGCATTCCGCTAAGAGTGAATAGTTGAGAACATTATGCTTGAAGTTCCTGAATTAAGGACATTTCAGCACCTTGATTCAAGGTACGTGGCTGCACTAGTGGCGAATTTTCCAGAGATAGCTTTTGTGAGAGTGGATTCCCATGAAGTGAGATGCTGCCCAGTTCCAGGGATTTCTTCCACTAGTTGTGTTTCAATGCCAACTGTAAATTTCTGTAATTTTGAACTCATGGCCCAGCATAGTTCAGACCTATTATCCCTAAACATGGTCTGAATAGGGTCTGAAGTATCAACCACGTCCGGAACAATATCCTTTGAACCACTTTGACTTGTCCTTTTGCCTAGAAAAATATCACTTTTCTCTTCCACAACCTCAGTCACTGTCTCTGCAGAGGAACTATCGAATCTTGCAGTAACCTTCTGCACATTCCCTTCAGCACAATCAGTATGTGAACTGGCCACAGAAAATAACACTTGGGAAGACGATCTGTACCGTTTTGCAAGATGCTAAAAAAATTTGTTTGTTTCTTCAACTCCAGATTTTTAAAAGAACCTAAAGCCGCTCCCATTAGGCTTTGCCAAGTATTTTTAGGAAAACCTGACATTTGAGAACAGCTCCATAATAACATATTGTAATGGCAGTTTCAAAATTCTGAAGACGAAAGGACAAAACCTGCCTATAATTCCGATTTATTCATCAAGACCAAACTGATGATTCTCTTGATGACAGAGGACAGCTTGATCAATTTCAACTGTAGGTATAAAGTCTCCTTTCTCAAGACATTAGATTGCCTTTTGTCGACTCAAATGAATCTTGAAATATGCTAAAATTAATTTCCCATCCTCTCACTCCTCAAATTTCAGCAAAACAAGCCTCTACTGCCATCCGTTCAAGCCATCCATAATCTTATTACCAAATCCAAACCCGGAAAGATTGTCATGATGACCACAGTTGGGATACATCTCACCCCCATCCAATATGTAATAATACATGTTAAGAGTAACTGCAGAAACATTTCTCAACACAACATAGCATCGATGCATGGTTGATCAAACCAAACTTAGTCGAGGAACGAATTTTGATGGAAGGAAAGCTGAATCAAGAGTGACCATGATTACGATAACGTCCGCAAGTATGAAGGATTTCAAAAGCATGACTGCCGACCAATCCCATCTTCTGATTCCATGGACCTCAACTGTGTTAGAACACTAATCTTTCCTGAAACCTTTTTTCAATCGATTTTGCAATTTCCTCAACAGTCTCCATTGATGATACTTGTGGCAAGCTCACGGTTCATAGAATGATTGGAAGAGTATCCCGTGGATAGACTGGAACAACATTTATCACTCGGTCCTTCTGATAAGAAAGATTCTGCAACAAATCTTCCATGGATGGATTTCATGCCCAGTATATTATGCACATTTGACCAGTCATTCAACATGCTAACGTTCTTCATTCTGCTCAGAATTATACAGGAATTTTTCCCTTGAACCCTGCAAGAGGAACAATCTATCTTTCCCATCCCATTATATAGTTTCCACACCTCCTCAGTATTATCACAGCCACCAGAAACCAGCTTCTGAGCAAGACCCAGCAGACCCAATCCAACTAGAGCTCCGGATTACAAATGATAGTAGGATACGACTCTGGAATTGATCTAATCCAAATAGCAGACAAAATGAGACGATTGAACAAGTCCACTCCAAACCGGAATCTCCCAACATGTACTCCCTGAAATTATCGACACCATTCTCCAAGCCACCTCTTCTACAGTAAAGAGAAAAAAAAAACAGACACCAAAAGTAGGGGAAAATAGCAAAAACAGAGCACAAAGGAAGATGGCAAGGTGATCCATCAACGGACGCACTTCATGTCTTAATCAGTGGGTTTAAAAGTGGATAAATAGAAAACTAATAAAATAAAATAAAATAGAATGAAAAAAAACGAAAATCACGAAGAGATTAAAGCTGCTTTTAAACACCAACAGAGAAGCGATGAATTGAAAACTATAAAGAAATCCATGAAGCACCCAAAATCAGCAGCAACATGTGGTCTTTGATGGCCACTCCAATCATCCAAACAAATATCAATAATTGCAAATAGAATAAAGATAGAAAGGAATATAGATTTTTAAAATGAAGAACTTATCTTAGGAAGACGTAGACTGACAAACAATCTCTCAAGAATCCTAGGACCACTGAGGTCCTCTCCTGCTTCCTTCTTCTTCCTTCAGACCTCTCTTTTTTTTCCCCCTTCTCTCTTGCTCTCCTTTCTCTTTTCTCCTTCTCCTCTGTGCTTTCTCCTAAAAAAATCCTCAGAATCTCTTCCTCCCTCTGTGCTTTCTCCTAAAAAAATCCTCAGAAATCTCTTTCTCCCTCTGTGCTTTCTCCTAAAAAAATCCTCAGAATCTCTTTCTCCCTCGACTCCAATATGTGCCGCCCCCAAGAAAAATCCTCTCACCATAAAAAAAAACTTCTCTCTGTATGGAAGTTTCCATATATCCTTCTATGAGCAGCAACTTCCTTTCCTTCCTTGTAACCGTGTCTTCCTTATATGCATGGTGGAGGTAATTTTATAAAATAATGCGGATGTCACTTTCCTTTCTCCAAAATTTTGGTGATCTTCCTTCCAAATAGATTGCAGCCCGTTTTTTAGAAAAATAAAAAATCTTCTTTCCATCCTTCATTCAGCCGTGATCTGCTTTCCTTTCTTTAACACTATAAATCTCCTTTCCATGTTGCATAGAATATCCCCACATATATGCAGCCGTGTACATTACATCAAGAATCTTCTCCAATGTGTGCATTCGAATCTCATGCCAAAATAAAATAAGAATTAAAATTAGTAAAGGTCATGAAATTAAAAATTAAAACTAATTTAAAATTATACAATTAAAAAAAACATTATGTCTATCATAGGTACACAAAAATAATTAAGACATCAGTTTACACAATTAATCATCAATCTCATGCAATATTCCATCAAATAAATAAATAAAAACAAATAACTAACCAAATAATAACAAATAAACAAGTAAATAAATAAATAAATAAATAAAATGAAATAGATAAATAAATAAATAAGAAATCGAATATATGCAAACATTAAAAGTGCAAATCATGCATATTATGCATGTAGGAATTACTGAAAATATGACATAGGTGGGCCAGGATGCCTAAGTGGACCTATGATGAGACTAAGCGGGCCTAGGGTGGTGCCTAATGGGCCAAGTGTATCTAAAGGCTATCCTAAAAAAACAAGAAAAGTCTAAGTCTAAATTAGGGCTGCCAAGGGTCACAATAAGGAATCAAATAATCCCTCAACCAAAGTCTCCAAGGTGACTCAGAAAAAGGTAAGTGGTGAGTAGTACTGGGCCACCAAGGAACTACTGTGGAGCACTGAAAACGAACTTAAAGACATGTGTTGAAGGGACAAAATTGAGGGTCTACAGTGCCCCTTATACTTCTCTGCTTTGGATTTGGTTAGATGTGAACTGAACATCGACTGCACAGTTGGAGCTGCACCAATACTGACCGAAATCAGCTTTCCTTCTTTGTACAAAAACTTTTTGTATCAAACCATTATCAAAGATGTCACCAGAACTTCCAACCTGGAGTTTCTCTATCCTAACATTTGCTGACAAGCTTCTCTCATTATTGGGCATCTCGTTGTGTGAATCATTGCCTTTCCTGACCATTAGTATCCATTTCGCCTTCTCACATAATGTCCTGACCTCTTGCTCGGACAAAGGCTTGTACTGCATGATCTGAGAAATCTGATTTCGCTGCTCTTGTACTCTGGAGAGGGATGAAGATGTTGGTTGTTGGGCGAAGATAGAGTGCACATCTTACACAAATCTCATGACCACAGCCTTCAGCAGCCACTGTGCATGCTCTCTCAAGACAGTCCGCACAAATATCAGTTGAAGCGCCACCACTCGTTTCTGTTTATGCTGAAAAACGCCATGCGTGCTACGCAAATGGAGGAATGAGAAAGGTAGCAAAGAGAGCTGACAGTGGGTATGGTATAGGTGTATGGTGGTGTAGAGAGAGAAAAGGTGGTGAGATAATTCCTGTGCCCATAGATAGGAAGTGAGTTTGGGTAGATAGGCAAGAATGGGTATGGATGATGGGTATGATTAGTGGTATGGGTATAAAGGCAATGGTGGTTAATGAAAACAAGCGATAGCATGGGTGTAGGGAATCTAGGGATATGAAATGAGTGAGTTAGTGGGCATGGGTATAGAATGAAGACCACGCATGTATAAGGATTGATGAACGGGTTGAGGGCAGAGAGGGAATTGGGTATGAGAGATATGGTAGTGGAATAAGTTGCAGGACCGGATACTTGGCCAATGGTTCATTTGTGAATGCGTATAGGGTCCTAATATAAGAGACAGCCTGTTCAGCAATACTTGCTGCTCCAACATAGGCATCTTGAATATTCTCAGCAACTTAATGAATGTTTCAGCTCCCAAATAATCACTGGTTTGAAGGAGGTTACTTGGTTTTGCAACCTCTCATTTAGATCTCCATCCTAATTTTGTCTGTTGCTTTTGGGTGCTGCATTTGAAGGCAACTGCTAGCAATTCCTCCCTGAGATACTTCAGCCACTTCTCAACAGCTTCCTGGGGAGCAAGACGAGATGCTTATTAGGACCTGACCGCATCACCATCTTTATTGTTGAGGCCTCGCGTCCTTGGTGATCCAGGTAGTTGCCAAATAGATGGACGCACGATCTCAACCAATATAGGTTCTTGATTCAATCATACCTGCAAAAAGGCGTCCGCACAGGATGTCCGGACGCACCCTCCGATGGTTTTGTCAACCATGGTCAGAGAGATAAATCAATTGGCCTTTTACTAGGTATAGCAAGCTTACCTTCCTCTTTGTGTGAAGGCTCATATATATAGTACCAGAAGCTCTGTTCCCTCTTTAATGGGAGGAAGATATTTTGTGTTGTCATGATGATACTAGGTGGTGGCAGGGCCATTATCACCCTACGGGTGTGACTATCAGAAATCGTGGTAGGTGATCGTGGGAAGTGACTTGCCGTCACTTCATTCTTGTCATTTCACTCTGCAGGTGGCGGAACGTGGGTCATGGCAGGCTGTTGTGATAACGTGCAAGACTTGCTTACTTCAGTCAATGATTCGGACAAACATATCCGGATAGCATATGTCGATCGTCTGGATGCGTTGTGGAAGTCGTCTGAATGTTATGTTTGTGAGTGTCGTGTGCCTCTCCTTGAGGTAGTCCGGATAGGAGAAGCGCGCCACGTATACTCTTGGGAAATCCGGATGAGGGTAATCCGGATGAAAATGCGTGCCACGTGTCATCATGAGATGTGTGCCACGTGTCATCAGGGGAGGGGTCCTACATTTATCACAAAACCCAAGCTGCTAGTTATATTTATAGCTGAATGCAGTATCTACACCAAATGCTACTGATGGAACTCCAGAAGTTTCAAAAAGAAGCTCTGCCATTTTACAGCGAGACTGAACTGGGTTGCATACTCATTCTGTAATCAGGACAGATCCATCTGCGCCCATGCGCTCAAACCCGTAGTCAAAAATATATTCCATTATTTCAAATTGGTAAACAACATTGCTGTCAAAAGTTGAGCGGGGTGATGAGCACGTGCAGTCAAAGTATTTCATCAATGCAGGATCATGGTCACCAACAATTGTTACAGTTTCACCGGTAGCTTTGTGACGCGGCCTCTGAACGATGTTACGGAAGATGATGTGCAGGTCAATCTCTCCTGCCCATCCAATTCGGAAATTGGATCCACTGTTATCTATGACAATGGGGCAGTTGGAAGAGAATGTTTCAATTTAAATTTAATTTACTAAAAATAATGTTTACAAATTATTTAAAGAATGATTTTATAAATTTATTTACAAAATAATAATTCAATTTGATTTTATTTATAAAGGAATTGATTTTTATTATTTTCATTGAAATCAAGTTTTATACCATTTTGGAAAAAAGCATCCATTTGATTATTATTTAGAAAAAGAATTTAAAAGGGAAAAATATTTTCAAGAGAGATTTCAATTGAAATCTTTATATATATATATATTTAACTTCTATTTACAAAATGAATTCCAAGTCAATCTTTATTTTAGAAAAATGATTTTTATTTAATTTCATTTATGAAAAACTATTCCCTAACCAATTTTATTTAGAAAAATATTTTTTTTTTCTTTTTATAATTTCTATTCAGGAAAATTTTTTCCAAACTAAATTTTGTTATTTAAGAATGGTTTTTATTACAACTTATATTCTTAATCCAATTTTTCATTTTAGAAAACAAAGCTTTTAAAAAAATAATTTCTAAATCCAATTATATTAAGAAAAGTGATCTTTATTTAAGTTTGTTAAAAAATATATATTACCAAATGATTTTGTCCTTATTTTGTTAAAGAGAATTTTTTACAATTTTATTTTATATAAGAAATTTTTGTTTACTTTTATTAAAGAAAGAGATGATTTTGTAACTTTATTTTGAAAAAGATTCCTATTTTTATTATATAAAAAAAAAGAGTTATATAATTTTACTTTTTTTTTAAAAAAAAATACTATTTTATTTAAAAATATTTTATAATTTTATTTAGAAAAATATTTTTATTTTTATTTATTTGAAAAAACGATTTTACAATTTTTGTGTGATTTGATTTCAAAATAAGAATAATTAAAAAGCCTAAATTAAATAACTGAAAGCCCAAAATTAACGAAACCTAATAACAAATATGCGGCCCTAAGTCCACAATCAAATAACCAAAATGCAATGGGCCGAAGTTCTAATAAAATAACCAAGCATACAAACAAATCATAAACAAAGGGTGGGTGTTTGCCTTGAACAATGGAAAACTAGGGTGGAGTGGCAGCCATGCTGGAGATTTCGTGGTGGTGTCGTGACTAGCAGTGCATGGTGCGAGTAAGGGATGAGAGAAGAATGGGAAGAAAGGAAAATGGGTGTTGAAGAAGAGAGAAAGGAGGAAAGAGAGAGAATGAGAGAGAGAAAGTGAAGGGAAAAAAGGGGGTGGCTGGCTGGAGGAGATGGTACCGGTCACTGGAAGCCGATGCCGTCGGCAGTGGCATAGGGAGGATGGGTGAGAGGTGTGTGCATGGTTAAGGGAAATGGAGAGAAGAAAGGGAAGTAGGGGAAGAAAATGGAAAGAAAGAAAAAGAATATGGGAAAAAGGGGAGAGAGAGAGAGAGAAAGAGAGACTGTGAGAGGGATGGGAGAGAGCGGAAAGAGTGGTCGTGATTCCGGGAGTGGGGGAAATGAGAGAAAAGAGATGGAGAGCAGGGGGTGGAAAAAGTGGGCTGGAGGTTTGAAAAAGGATGGGTAAAAAGTGGGCCTCCTTTTTGGGACCTTCAAAAAGTTTTTAAAATTTTATCAAAAAAGAAAAAAAAAAAAGAGGTAAAAGAGCAATGTTTTGTGACGCCGAAATATTTTTAAGTTAAAGGAATAAAAAATAATATTTATTTTAATTTTATAAAAAGAAAAGTTATTTTTAAAGTAAAAAAAAAAAAAACTTATTTGAATAAATTATTTTTTTATTTTGATTTTAATTAATAATGTAAATTTAATTTATATAATATTAATTAAATTTAATTCAAGTCTTATAAATAATAAATTTATTTATAATTATAAAATTAATTTTATTTTTAATAAAACATGAATAATAATATTATTATTTGAGACAAGTTGTAAACGTGGCGAACTTTTACGGGAAAGGACTTGGGTTTAGATTGTTGTCGGGACCTCAGACAATAATGCAGAAGACTCCATGCAAAACTTGAAAAGGCAAATTGATCTTCCTGTGGGCTGTGACAATTCTTTAGCTAGGCTTGAATTCATCCATCTCTGTATTTTCTTCATCCCTTTCATTTTCGTGTCAGTAGAAGTTGGAAACCTTCACATGTGGAGAAGCCATGAGTCCATATTGGATGGAGTCTCGTTGGATTTCTGCACTTCTTTATGCCGGACTCCAAGATCCGTATCCAAATAGTGCAAACCTCTTCACGTCATGGACCAACACCCCTGGAGGAGAATGTACGAACAACTTGGATTCGGTGAATGTGAAGCCCATCCTTCTCAGCCTCAGAGAAACCAGTGGCCCAGGTTTCCTATGTGGCTTCTTATGTCAGTATGCGAGCAATTCATGCCCCTTTGCCGTTCTTATCTTCCAAGACGTATATTCTCCGCAGCCTGGCCTGTGTGGTCTACGAATCAAAACCGTCCAGTCGGATTTAATGCTCCTGTACGACTCACTGAAGAAGGAGATTTGATCTTAGCAGATGCTGATGGCACTTTTGTTTGGTCTACCAACACAGCCGGCAAACCAACCTTGGCTGCTCCGCAATTACACCCATTTCCTGCCAATTATCTCAATATTATAGTCTTCTTGAGCTTCAAAACACGAGCTACTTCACTTTTCAAGTGGACATTCAGTCTACAGATGTGGAGATTTGCAAGCAGACCTGTTTGAAGAATTGATCGTACAAAGCTGCACTGTTTAGACATCCTTGAAATAATTCAAGTGGAGATTGTTGCTTGCTATCTGAAGTCTTTGTAAGATGTTTACATGATATATTCAATTCTAATGAACACTTCCAATATGAATCGAATATGTAAAAGACTTTGAATAGTCCACTTACCTCCAACCATTGAATCAAGTTGCTGTAATCGGTTCAAGCTTTGGTTTTCAAATTCTGATGTCTCTTTTGGATGGTGTATTACTGAAGAATGAAAACAATAGATATCGAGTTCGGGACCATGAGAAAACTATATAACCGTGGCTTCCCATCATACCACGTTTTTGCTGATTTGCCACACAATGAGCAGTTGTAGAACGTGCTCGTTAATCGTAGCAGCAATGAGAGATCAATGATGGAGGACGTGGGTGTTGGGCCACTTCAGGGTGGTGAACGTGGTGGTGAACATGGGGTGGTGAACGTGTAGCTAATAACATTCTCCCACTTAGTCCACACCTTTAACTTAATGTCCTATCTTAGTCCATCAATTATCCGCATTAAGTAACAAACACATTAATCATAGCAATAAGTCCTCTATATAACGAGTGTTACCTTCCATATATTACAGTGTATTCATTTCTTAACATTATTCTTTATGTGACAATATTACTTACTTAATAAACCCTATGTTCATTCTTGGTCCAATGAAGTTGAATTTTCTAAAAATTAAATAAAGGTGCACATCAATATGAGAAAACATCATAATAAGAGTTTGTACAATAGAAACTACATAAGGGAACTAAGTCCCATGTTCACTACATGATCCTTGAATTTCAATGGTGGCATGCCCTTAGTCAAAGGATCAGTGATCATCAATTTAGTGCTAATGTGCTCAATAACCACTTTCTTTTCTTTAACACGTTCTATTATGGCTAGATACTTAATGTCGATGTGTTTGCTTCGACTTCCACTTTTATTGTTCTTTGCCATAAAGACTGCAGCTGAATTGTCGCAATATATACTCAATGGCCTAGATATTGAATCCATAACTCTAAGCCCGAAAATGAAACTCTTAAGCTATACACCATGTGAAGTAGCCTCAAAACAAGATATGAACTCAGCTTCCATAGTAGAAGTAGTAGTCAAGGTCTGTTTAACTCTCCTCCAAGATATAGCTCCACCGGCCAATATAAAAATGTATCCAGATGTTGATTTACGCGAATCAACATAGCCAGCAAAGTTTGAATCTGAGTAACCAACAACCTCTAAATTGTTTGTTTGTCTGTACATAAGCTTGTAATCTTTGGTTCCTTGAAGATATCTTATCACTTTCTTTGCAGCTTTCCAGTGGTCCATACCTGGGTTACTCTGATATCGTCCTAACATTCCAACAACAAATGCAATGTTAGGCCTTGTGCAAACCTGAGCATACATCAAACTTCCGACTGCAAAAGTATATGGAATGTTCTTCATTTGTTCCCTCTCAAGATCGTTTTTCGGGCATTGGTTCAGATTGAACCTATCACCCTTCACTATAGGGAAAACACTTGGTGAACAATTCTTCATCTAAAATTTCTCTAAAACTTTATTGATATAGGTTTCTTAAGACAAACCTAAGATACCTTTAAATCTGTCTCTATGGATCTTAATGCCAATTACATAAGATGTCTCACCCATATCTTTCATGTCAAAATTTTTAGGGAGGAATTGTTTCACCTCATGAAGTAAACCCTTATCATTGGTTGCAAGTAAGATGTCATCCACGTATAAAACAAGAAAACAAACTTTACTCCCAATGACCTTAAGGTATATGCATTGATCCATAACATTTTCTACAAAACCAAATGAAGAAATTATGTTATGGAATTTTAAATACCATTCACGGGATGCTTGTTTCAAACCGTATATGGATTTCTTAAGCTTACAAACCAATTGCTCACCATCACTAAAGGGGAATCCTTCAAGTTGTTTCACGTAAACCTCCTCCTCTAGCTCTCCATTCAGAAATGCTATTTTTACATCCATTTGTTGCAATTCTAAATCAAAATGGGCTACTCATGCCAATATAATACTCAAGGAATCCTTTTTAGATACAGGAGAAAAGGTTTTTGTGTAATCGATTCCTTTTTTCTGAGTGAACCCCTTTGCAACAAGTCTGACCTTGTATCTCTCAATGTTGCCTAATGGGTCTTTCTTTGTCTTAAAAACCCATTTACAATCAATGGTTTTTACACCATTAGGCAACTCAACAAGGTCCCAAACATCGTTGCACCTCATGGAACTCATCTCATCCTTCATGGCATTGTACCACAATTCTGATTCTTTACAACTCATGGCTTGTGAAAATGATTCGGGATCATTTTCGGCTCCTATATTGTAGTCAGATTCTTATAGATACACAACATAATCACTAGGAATTGCTGACTTCTTAGTTCGAGCAGACCTTCTTAAGGTTGTACCAATTTCTTCTAAGGAAGTATGAAGTTCAACTTGTTGTTCAGAAGTGTCAAGCAACTCCTGATCAACTTGATCTACTGGAATGTTGTCAATAGCTTGTGGAACTTCAATGACTGGTTGAACTTCATCGATTGTTCGTTCTACACCCGGTTGTACTTGAGGGGTGTTATGAACAATAAACAACCTATCACTTGAAGTGGAAAGTTAAGACTCTGTATGATCAATATCAGAAACTATGTTTTTGATCGCTCCCACTGACCAAGTCATATTCAAGAAATTTAGCATTTCTTGATTCCACAATCTTAGTGCTGTGAGATAGACAGTAAAATATGTACCCCTTAGACTTTTCAGCATATCCAATGAAATACCCACTAATAGTCCTTGGGTCTAGTTTATTCTCTTGTGGATTATAAATTCATACTTCAGACGAGCATCCCCAAATGCACATATGTCGCAAACTCGGTTTCCAATATTTTAATAACTCAAATTGCGT
This sequence comes from Vitis amurensis, assembly GCA_037355405.1. Taxonomy (NCBI): domain Eukaryota; kingdom Viridiplantae; phylum Streptophyta; class Magnoliopsida; order Vitales; family Vitaceae; genus Vitis; species Vitis amurensis. Next base: position 17,462,858 of record CM074681.1, on the reverse strand, counting down.
CTTTGGGACAGCCTTGGTTGGAACTCGGTTTAATATATACACAGTTGTCTTAAGTGCTTCAGTCCACAAGAATTTAGGAAGTTTTGAGCTGTTAAGCATACTCTTCACCAGGTCTAATAAAGTTCAGTTTTTTCTTTTTGCTACACCATTTTGGTCTGGAGAACCAGGCATAGTGTATTGGGCAACAATCCCATGTTGTTGAAGAAACTTCGCAAATGGCCCAAGTGATTGTCCATCTTCCAAGTATCTACCATAATGTTCTCCACCTCTATCTGATCTCACGATCTTAATTTGTTTACCACATTGTTTCTCTACTTTTGACTTGAAAACTTTAAAGACATTTAAAGTTTCATTTTTGTTATGAAGTATCTAGAGATACATGTATCATGAGAAATCATCTATGAAATAAATGAAGTATTTCTGACCATGAGAGTCCATGTCAAGACTACATATATCAGTATCTATGATCTCTAGTATGGTGGAACTCCTAGTAGCACCTCTCTTTGACTTGTTGGTCTGATTTCCCTTAATACAGTCCACACAAGTCTCAAAGTCAGTAAAATCTAGAGTACTAAGTACCCCATCATTCACCAACCTTTTGATTCTATCTATGGAGATATGACCTAATCTTTGGTGCCACAATGTAGAGGAATCCTCATTAACAACACATCTCTTAATGCCGGTTTGGATATGTAATGAATTATGAGTGGTATCAATTTGTAAGAATATGCAATAAAGACCATCAGACAAAATACCATTCCCAACACAATCAGATTTATAAATCAAACTGAAAGATGTTTTTGAAAAATGAAAGGAATATCCAAACGATACAAGTCTAGAGACCGAAATCAAGTTTTGTGAGACTTTGGTACATAAAAGGTCCTTTACAATTCCAAAACAAAACCACCATTTAAAGTTAAATAACATGTCCCTATTGCTTCCACATGCGAGCCCATCTTGTTTCCAAATAAGATGAATTGCTCATTTCTCACTAGCTTTCTTAGGTTTTGCATACCCTACAAGGAATTTGAAATGTGGATTGTAGATTCAGAATCAATCCACCATGTGTTGGTGTTTACATTAACCATATTAGACTCATAACAAACAAATGAGGTAAGGTTACCTTTCTTCTCAAGCTAATTCTGAAATTTTAGACATTTCTTTTTCACGTGTCCTTTCTTTTTATAGAAAAAACACTTTTCGTCTTTCTTAATGTCAGATTTAGGAGGAATTCGTTGCTTCCCTTTCTGACTGGCTTGAGATTTTCCTTTCTATCATTTCTTTTGCATCACCAGCATGTCACTTTCTCCTTGTTCCATCATTAACCTTCCTTCCTCTTGAATACACATGGTCATCAATTCATTGATAGACCTCTTATCCTTATGTGTGTTGTAAGAGATTTTAAAAGGTCCATACTGAGGCGGAAGAGTGTTAAGGATTAAGTGCACCAAGAAGGATTCAAATATTTCTACCTCAAGCTTCTTCAATTGAGCCACTATGTCTCTCATCTCCATGATGTGTTCGCGTACACCTCTCATACCGGTGAGCTTCAGGAATGTGAACTTTATAATTAAGGTGCTTGCCAAGGCTTTATTGAAGTGACGAATTGCTTTTCAATAGCCTTTAGCAATTTGCGGGCATTCTCATCTTATTCGATTGAACCACGTATACCAGCACTAATTTTTGTCTTAATGTACATCGCGCTGAGGCGATTAGATTTCTCCCAGCGTTTGTACAATAGAATTTCATCAAGAATGCTGGTATCAGTGATCTTATGTGGTTCATCTTTCCCTATAGCATAATCTATGTCCATGCACCCTAATTGAAGAAGAATTCTCTCATTCCATATCTTAAAGTTATCTCCCCTGAGTTTGGGAACCTCACAACGAATATCAGATATGCTAGGTAAAACTGCATAAAAAGATTACAAACTTATTAAAAATTTTGAGGTTTTAATTTAAATTCATGTTTTACCAATGTAGAACATGCTCAAAAAATGAATCTAATTGTATTAAAATTGTCTGTGGGCTAAATCTTTAATTCAATAAGATTCATTATCTTTATGATAGACTTTATCTAACTATTTTGTTGAATTGATGAAATTTATTATGAATATAGTTTAATATTTTTTGTCTATAAGCTTTATGACAAACCTATTAAATTAATTATTCCCAACTCCTATGGGTAAATTAGGAAAAATTAATATTAATATTTTGTCCTAATTAATTATATAAACATAATGAAATCCCTGTGGGGTAAAATTGTTATATTCATGTAATTAATTACAATTAATGTTCATAATGTGATCCAGATTTACTTAATATATAATTTTATATAATTAAGGTTGTTGTGGCTATTCCTTAATTATTAAATATTATATGGTTCACTAGACATTAAAACTATATGATATATATATCTATATATATATATATATATAGATATATATATATATATATTTAATATATCTAACACAAATTTAGATATATATATATATATTTAATATATCTAACACAAATTTAGATAATATTTGCATGCATTAATAGCTACAACTTTTAATTTATCTAACTCAAGTTTAAACTACATTTTATACATACAAACATATAAATTAAAATTAATGATTTAATTTGCATGTATAAAGGATCACATATAATTCAGAATTAACTTGAAAGGATTTCATATTATGAAAGGATGCCTAAATCCATATAAAAAACAATTAATTCAAATCCAATAAAATAATTCAAACCGGGCCATTAGAACCTAAACCGACCCAAATATCATATTTAACCCATGGCCCAATACACAAAGACCTTTAATAATTTTATCAGGTCACTGCACATGTAATAAGCCTAATGGGCCCAAAAGTAAAACCCAATCTCTCTCTAGTTTTTTATTTATTTATTTATTAATTTATGGGTTCCAACATTCAGCATGTTGGCATCATAACCACCCCTAGTCGCCTGCAATCGCATCATCCGCAGCACCAAAACAACGTCGAACCGATCTTTAAGCGACGTCGGTAGCGGCACACCTTACAACCCAAAACAACACCTCAAATGGCGCTTCTGGAACGCTTGAAAATGGTGCTTGTAGTGGCGCTTGATTAGCTCTTGAAGGGCGCTTGCAGTGGTGCCTGAATGGCACTCGGAACAGGCACCTGCATCGGCACTTGAACAGCACCTAAATGGCGCTCGAAATAGGCACCTGAATGACGCTCGGAATAGGCGCTTGTAGCGGCGCTTGAACAACACCTGAATGAGCTCAGAACGGGCGCCTGTACCGGCGCTTAAACAACGCCTGAATGGCGCTTGTAGTAGTGCTTGAACGTCGTTCCCAACTGACTATGACGCCAAACTACGTCTCTGTCATCCTTTGACGGGAACAGGAGGTGGATGTAGCTGTGTGAAACTAGCCACACGCAGGCTCCTCCACTCTAGGAGCCACTCCACATAGGACTTAGCAGATGTCGAGACTCATTTGCTAACTTGGAACGGGTAGGCCAACATTTATCCACATTTATCCAGAAAAGAAACCATTATACAAGCTACTAATACCAAGGCAAAGGTAAGATTGCATGGCTCTGATACCAAATGTAAGATGTTTACATGATATATTCAATTCCAATGAACACTTGCAATATGAATCGAATAGTCCACTTACCTCCAGTCATTGAATCAAGTTGTTGTAACCAGTTCAAGCTTTGGTTTCCAAACTCTAATGTCTCCTTTGGATGGTGTATTACTAAAGAATGAAAATGGCGGATATCGAGTTCGGGACCATGAGAAAACTATATAACCTTGGCTTCCCATCATACCACATTTTTGCTGATTTGCCACACAATGAACACTTGTAGAACGTGCTCCTTAACCGCAGCGGCAATGAGAGATCAATGGTGGAGGACGTGAGTTGTAATGACCGGGTATTTTATGACACGTTAGCATTTTTAGTTTGAAAAGTCTTATTTTGTGTGATGGTTGAAAAGTAAAAAAGAAAAGTGTTTGGAGAACACGTGTCAATTTCGGATTGGTGAATTTCATTTTATTGTGTCGGTCAGATAGACGAGTTGAAATTTCATGCCATGTCAACCTTAGGGTAGAAAACTTCTTAAGATTTTAGAAATTGAAAATTTCCGGAAACGAAAAACAAAAAAGAAAAAAAAATGAATTAATTAAAAATTAATTAGAATTAATTAAGAAAAATTAAATTAAATTGATGAATAATAAAATTGAGAAAAATTAGTTTTAGATTGGTGTTAATAAATAAATTTGTGTGTTAAAAAAAAAAAGAATTGGAAATCAAATAAAACAATTAGAATAAACAAAAGAAAAGTAAAAATAAAAGAAATAAATTTTTCTTTATGCAAATGGGGTTTTTGGGAGTGACCCGTAAGTATGGATGGGAATAAAATCTTTGGGCCTTGGTTTTGGGCTTTAGTGGCTGGTAGTGGTAGGAATACAAAAGTGGGCTATTAAAAAAAAAAGGGAAAATGAGGAAAATTGGAAAACTAGCAGCACGCACAGAGAGAGAGAGAGAGGGGCTACTGTGCAAAAATTAGGTCACTCGTCGGATCTTTGACCGGTCGTTTGGATGGCTAAACGACCTCCATTTCGGCCCAAATTCGGAGAAATTGCTCTATTCAACTAGAGGAACAAGTCTACGGTGGCTGATTCTGTTTTTAATGGCCAAATTCTTATATTTGTGGTAGGGGAAAACTAACCCTAAAACTCAAATTTAATGTATTTTTCATTGGAAAAAAATTATAAATATGATAATTATGAGTTAAGTAGGTAACTATGATGTTGTGTGAATTTTCTGGAATGATTTGAGATTTTTTCTGGATTTTTTGTAATTTCCGGAATTCTTTGTAATTGATAAATAATTATTTTAGGTTGTTAAAAATTGTTAAAAATGTAGGAAAATTCCGGAATTAGGGCAAGATTTCAAATCTAGTGATTTATGAATTTTTGAAAACTGATTGGAATAATTGCAGAAATTTTATTGTGGAAAATTAGTTATTTCCAAATATTAGGAATTATTAGAAGTATTGAAATTTTTTTGAAATTATGATATAAATTCAAGTATGTTGATGTGTGAATTTCTGAAAATTTATTGGTATATTTTCGGGAATTTTAAATGTGAAAATTTTATTTTATTGAGTTATTGAGAATGTTGAAATTATTGGAATTGTAGAAATTATTGAGGAATTTTGGAATTTGTGGTATTCATTTGCATCATGGTTGTATGAAAAAAAAAATTGTGAAAAGTGTATGAAATGGAAAAAAAATAAAATAGTGATGAAAAGTGAAAGCTCGTGTGATGCGAATTAAGAAGGGAGAGAGATCTTTAGGGTGAAAGACCCAAAAGTTTACCTCGGGAAGACTCCAAATGGGAAGTATATTTGGGTGCGGACGCGTATCCTTCGGTGAAAGCCCGAGAACGATAGTGCATTATATGACTGTGTGTCACACGTTCATATGCATTCATTTAATGATTGGATGTTGTGGGATTGAGTATAATGTTATATGTTAAATTGTGTGACTTGATTTATATTGGTAAACTGTCGTGTTTGGGTCATTGAAATATAGTAATCCCCTATTAACCCTTTGGGTGTTAGGCATCCTACTGAGCAATGTGGAAATGCTCACCTTTTTTTTTTTTATATATATTTTTAGATGCAGATATCACTCCTGAGGATCCACAGATAGGACAGGGAGGACTTCAGGATGCCCCTGGAGCGGTTTAGTGGAATGTGTTTTATTTTTTTTATTATGTTTGTGGTATTGAGACCTTGTAATAAGTGAATTATGGATAATGTAATAAGACCTTAATTTGATTAAGGGGATTTTTATGAAATTTTATTTTGGAATGCAATGATGTTTATTAAATCTTAATGTGTTTGAGTAAGGTTTGAAATATTGTTAGTTGGTGAGAACCTAGTGGGACTTATATGTGAAAAAAAAAATTCAAAGTGTTTTAGTTGACTGCCACGTGGAATAGGAGAAACCCTTAGGGTCAAACCTTTGACCTGAGGTCACGGGCCAAATTTTGGGTCGCCTAGAATTTGGGTCGTGACAGCGTGGTACTAGAGCCAAGGTTGCAATAATACCATGGGGTCAATGTTTGTGGGTGTTTATGTGTGTTGTAATGTTATGATTTTTGTATGTGTTAATTAACAAGTTGATGATTAATTGAATTATGTATTGTGAGTGTATGAAAGTGAAAGTTTTGATAATTGTTGAAGTTGCTAAGTGTGTATATGTGAAATTTATTTTTGCTTACCTTGGTAATGTGATTGAATTAGGGATTGTTAAATTTGAAATGGTGGGAAAGACCAGAGGAGGAAGATCAGAGAGGAATGAGGAGTTGGAGACAGTAAGAGAAGAACTCCGAGAAGTAAGAAGAGAGTTGAGAGAAACTGTTGAATTGATGAAAGGCCAGGGTTCCAGGAGATCAGGATGTACCAAAGGCCATGAGGATTCAGGCCACTCACATAGGAGGAGCCGCACTGAGAGGCCAGTAATGAGCCAAATGGAAGTAATGAAGAGGTTCATGGTGATGCAGCCTCCATCTTTTAATGGAGAGCTAGTGCTGAAGCAGCTGAGCATTGGTTGAGGAGGATGAGAAGAATTCTGGTGGGACTGGACATACTTGAGGAAAGAAGGGTAGGTCTGGCAGCATATATGCTTGTTGATAAAGCTTATTTCTAGTGGGAATCAATGAAAAGGGTGTATGACACTGAGGTTATGACCTAGGAGGAATTTGAGAGAATCTTCCTAGGCAAGTATTTTGTGGAGATGGCTAAGCATGCCAAGAGGATGGAGTTTGAGCACCTTATCCAAGGAACCATGTCGGTGGCTGGAGTATGAGTCACTTTTCTTAGAGTTGTGTCGTTTTGCTTTGGAGATGATCAGTGAGGAAGGAGAAAAGGCTAGGAAGTTCCAGCAGGGGTTGAGGCCTACTATTAGGAATAGATTAGTCCTACTGGCAATAAGGGATTATTCTGAGTTGGTTAAAAGGGCTTTGTTGGTGGAACAAGATATTGAGGAGACCAACCAAATTCGGGAGCAAAGGGGGGATAGAAAAGGGAAACAAAGAATGAGGGAAAGTCCCCAGGGGAGATCTCAGGGCCCGCAGCAGAGGCAGAGGACTCAGCAATCTGAGAGACATTCCTCATTCTATACAGGAGGTGAGCAGAGTGCTCAGAGGGTGGCTGCTAATAAAGTATGTTATGGTTGTGGAGCGGGAGACCACTTATGGAGGGCTTGCCCATTGCGAGGTGTACAGCAGGCTCGACTCAGTCTCAGGGAAGTTCCCAGCAATAACCGGTAGTGTCTTTCCAACCTTCTCAGTTTCAGTTGCCTTACTACCAGATGCCACAATTACCCCCAACAATGCAGGGAACCAAGACAGCTACTATGAGTAGTCAGACCCGTTCTTCTCAAGGGTCGAATGCTAGAGGTAGGGGAAGACAGGCAGCAGGAAGAGTTTTTGCCTTGACCCCAACAGAGCCAGAGGAGGATGCCCTTTTGGTGGAAGGTATGATTTTAGTATATAGTACTTGGGTGCGTGTTTTGTTTGATATTGGTGCAACTCATTCTTTCATTTTTGCATCTTGTGCTAATGTATTGGGGTTGAAAACAGAAAGGGTAGAAAATTTGTTACTTATTTAATCCCCTATGGGTATGAATTCTAGAGTTGATAGAATATGCAAGAGGTGCGTTATTACCTTGGCAAATAGAGCACTAAATGTGGATTTGAGGATTTTGGATATGATTGGGTATGATGTTATCTTGGGAATGGATTGGTTGACAGTGTATAGAGCGGTTATTGATTGTCATCGCCGAAGGATAATATTTTGTCTGCTAGAGGGATTTGAGGTTTGCTTTGTTGGAGGGAAGTGCGTTAGTTTGCCTTTTTCGTAGTCCGATCCGTGCTATCAGTATGTGTTGAGGAAATGATCAATAAATTTCCTAGCTTGCCTTCGTGGTAAGGAGAAAGCCTAGAAGGACATTACAGAAATTCCAGTGGTGAGGAAGTTTCAGGATGTATTCCCAAATGAGTTACTAGGTTTACCACCGCATAGAGAGTTTGATTTCTCTATTGAAGTATACCCAAGAATTGATCCTATTTCGGTATCCCCTTTTAGGATGACCCCTCTTGAGTTGAAACAATTGAAAACTCAGTTAGATGAATTGTTGGGTAAGGGTTTTATTCGTCCAAGTACATCGCCATGGGGAGCCCCAGTATTGTTTGTGAAGAAGAAGGATGACACACTAAGGTTATGTATTGACTATAGGAAGTTGAATAGAGTTACTGTGAAGAACAAGTATCCTCTTCCAAGGATAGATGACTTGTTTGATCAGTTGAAGGGTGCAAAGTATTTTAGTAAGATTGACTTGAGAACTGGGTATCATCAATTGAGGGTTAGGGAAGAAGATGTTTCTAAAATCGCTTTTAGAACGAGATATGGGCATTATGAGTTCTTAGTCATGCCTTTTGGGTTAACTAATGCCCCCACTGCTTTCATGGATTTAATGAACAGAGTATTTCGTGCTTACTTGGATTAGTTTGTGATTGTCTTTGTGGATGAAATCTTGATTTACTCCAGGAGTTTGGAGGAGCATAAGCAGCATTTGGTGACCACCCTTAGAACTTTGAGAAGACATCAGTTGTATGGAAGTTGGACAAAAGTGATTTTTGGCTTACTGAAGTGAATTTCTTAGGCTATGTGGTTTCTGAGGCAGGAATAGCAGTAGACCATTCCAAGGTGGAAGCTGTACAGGAGTGGTAAAGACCTACTAATGTATTTGAGGTTAGAAGTTTCTTGGGGTTGGCTGGATATTATAGGAGGTTTGTGGAAGACTTCTCTAGAATTGCAGCACCAATGACTCGGTTGACTAGAAAAGAAGTGAAGTTTGATTGGAATGAGGAGTGTGAGAATGCTTTCCAAGAGTTGAAGCGGAAATTGACCACTGCTCCAGTGTTAACTGCTCCTATTAGTGGAGAGTTGTTTACAATTTATTGAGATGCTTCCACAGTGGGGCTAGGGTGTGTGCTAATGCAGCAAGGCAAGGTGGTAGCTTATGCATCAAGACAGTTAAAGCAGCATGAGCGGAATTATCCAACACATGATTTGAAGCTTGCAGCGGTGGTGTTTGCCCTTAAGACTTGGAGACACTATTTGTATGGAGAGAAGTTTGAGGTGTACTCTGATCACAAGAGTTTGAAATATATTTTCACTCAAAAGGATCTGAACTATAGGCAAAAGAGATGGATGGAGACATTGGAAGATTATGATTTTGCTCTTCATTATCATCCAAGAAAGGCGAATGTTGTAGCAGATGCCTTGAGTAGGAAGAGTGTTGGTCAGTTGTCTAGCTTGGAGTTGAGAGAGTTTGAGGTGCATGCAGTTATTGAGGATTTTGAATTATGTCTTGGTTTGGAAGGGCATGGTCCATGCTTGTACAGTATATCAGCTGGACCAATGGTTATCCAGAGAATAGTGGAGGCCCAAGTTCATGATGAGTTTTTAGAAAAAGGTTAAAGCCCAGTTGGTAGCAAGTGAAATAGATGAAAATTGGTCTATGTATGAAGATGGGAGTGTGAGGTTCAAAGGGAGATTGTGTGTGCCAAAAGATGTGGAGTTGAGAAATGAACTTCTAGCATATGCTCATAGGGCGAAGTATACCATCCACCCTAGGAATACCAAGATGTATCAAGACTTAAAGAGACAGTTTTGGTGGAGTGGGATGAAGAGAGATATTGCTCAGTTTGTAGCTAACTGTCAGATTTGTCAGCAAGTGAAGGTTGAACACCAGAGGCCTGCAGGGTTGTTGCAACCTTTACTTATACCTGAGTGGAAGTGGGATAATATCACTATGGACTTTGTGATAGGGTTGCCAAGAACTAGAAGCAAGAAAAATGGGGTTTGGGTGATTGTGGATCGTCTTACTAAGTCAGCTCATTTTCTAGCCATGAAAACTACTGATTCCATGAACTATTTGGCTAAGTTGTATATACAGAAAATTGTGAGATTGCATGGGATACCTGTATCTATAGTGTCTGACAAGGACCCTAAGTTTACTTCTCAGTTTTGGCAGAGTTTACAAAGGGCTTTGGGCACCCAACTAAATTTTAGCACCGTTTTTCACCCTCAGACAGATGGTCAATCAGAGAGAGTGATCCATATCTTAGAAGACATGTTAAGGGCTTGTGTTTTGGATTTTGGAGGAAATTGGGCAGATTACTTACCTTTGGCAGAATTTGCTTATAATAACAGTTACCAATCTAGTATTGGCATGGCACCTTATGAAGCACTCTATGGGAGACCTTGTAGATCGCCCTTGTGTTGGATAGAGATGGGTGAAGTCGTTTGTTGGGACCTGAGATTATCCAAGAGACTACAGAGAAGATACAACTCATCAAGGAAAAACTTAAGACTGCCCAAGATAGACAGAAAAGTTATGCAGACAAAAGGAGAAGGCCCTTGGAGTTTGAGGAAGGGGATTGGCTGTTTGTAAAAGTGTCCCCTCGAAGAGGCATATTTCGATTTGGGAAGAATGGGAAGTTAGCCCCTAGGTTTGTGGGACCATTTCAGATTGATAAGAGAGTTGGCCCAATGGCATACAAGTTAATTTTGCCTCAACAGTTGTCCCTTGTGCATGATGTTTTCCATGTGTCGATGCTAAGGAAGTGTACTCCAGATCCAACTTGGGTAGTGGACTTGTAAGATGTTCAAATTAGTGAAGATACTTCTTATGTGGAGGAACCTTTACGAATTCTGGAAGTTGGAGAGCATAGGTTCAAGAACAAGGTGATTCCTGCAGTCAAAGTGTGGTGGCAACACCATGGGATAGAAGAAGCCACTTGGGAACCTGAGGAAGAAATGAGACGACACTATCCGCAACTCTTCTCACGAATTTTAAGGTAAGCTAGTTTAAATTTCGGGATGAAATTTCTTTTAGGGGGGTAGGATGTAATGACCGGGTATTTTATGACACGTTAGCATTTTTAGTTTGAAAAGTCTTATTTTGTGTGATGGTTGAAAAGTCAAAAAGAAAAGTGTTTGGAGAACGCGTGTCAATTTCGGATTGGTGAATTTCATTTTATTGTGTCGGTCAAATAGACGAGTTGAACTTTTATGCCTTGTCAGCCTTAGGGTAGAAAATTTCTTAAGATTTTAGAAATTGAAAATTTCCGAAAACGAAAAATGAAAACGAAAAAAAATGAATTAATTAAAAATTAATTAGAATTAATTAAGAAAAATTAAATTAAATTGATGAATAATAAAATTGAGAAAAATTAGTTTTAGATTGGTGTTAATAAATAAATTTGTGTGTTAAAAAAAAAGAATTGGAAATCAAATAAAACAATTAGAATAAACAAAAGAAAAGTAAAAATAAAAGAAATAAATTTTTCTTTATGCAAATGGGCTTTTTGGGAGTGGCCCGTAAGTATGGATGGGAATAAAATCTTTGGGCCTTGGTTTTGGGCTTTAGTGGCTGGTAGTGGTAGGAATACAAAAGTGGACTGTTAAAAAAAAGAAGGGAAAATGAGGAGAATTGGAAAACTGGCAGCACGCGCGGAGAGAGAGAGAGGGGCTACTGTGCAGAAATTAGGTCACTCACCGGATCTTTGACCGGTCGTTTGGATGACCAAATGACCTCCGTTTCGGCCCAAATTCGGAGGAATTGCTCTATTCGTCTAGAGGAACAAGTCTACGATGGCTGATTTCATTTTTAATGTCCAAATTCTCATATTTGTGGTAGGGGAAAACTAACCCTAAAACTCAAATTTAATGTATTTTTCATTGAAAAAAAATTATAAATCTGATAATTATGAGTTAAGTAGGTAATTGTGATGTTGTGTGAATTTTCTGGAATGATTTGAGATTTTTTCTGGATTTTTTGTAATTTCCGGAATTCTTTGTAATTGATAAATAATTATTTTAGGTTGTTAAAAATTGTTAGAAATGTAGGAAAATTCTAGAATTAGGGCAAGATTTCAAATCTAGTGATTTATGAATTTTTGAAAACTGATTGGAAAAATTGCGGAAATTTTATTGTGGAAAATTAGTTGTTTCCAAATATTAGGAATTATTAGAAGTATTGAAATTTTTTTGAAATTATGATATAAATTCAAGTATGTTGATGTGTGAATTTCTGAAAATTTATTGGTATATTTTCGGGAATTTTAAATGTGAAAATTTTATTTTATTGAGTTATTGAGAATGTTGAAATTATTGGAATTGTAGAAATTATTGAGGAATTTTGGAATTTGTGGTATTCATTTGCATCATGGTTGTATGAAAAAAAAAATTTGTGAAAAGTGTATGAAATGGAAAAAAAATAAAATAGTGATGAAAAGTGAAAGCTCGTGTGAGGCAAATTAAGAAGGGAGAGAGATCTTTAGGGTGAAAGACCCAAAAGTTTACCTCGGGAAGACTCCAAATGGGAAGTATATTTGGGTGCGGACGCGTATCCTTCGGTGAAAGCCCGAGAACGATAGTGCATTGTATGACTGTGTGTCACACGTTCATATGCATTCATTTAATGATTGGATGTTGTGGGATTGAGTATAATGTTATATGTTAAATTGTGTGACTTGATTTATATTGGTAAACTGCCGTGTTTGGGTCATTGAAATATAGTAATCCCCCATTAACCCTTTGGGTGTTAGGCATCCTACTGAGCAATGTGGAAATGCTCACCCTTTTTTTTTATATATATTTTTAGATGCAGATATCACTCCTGAGGATCCACATATGGGACAGGGAGGACTTCAGGATGCCCCTGGAGCGGTTTAGTGGAATGTGTTCTATTTTTTTTTATTGTGTTTGTGGTATTGAGATCTTGTAATAAGTGAATTATGGATAATGTAATAAGACCTTAATTTGATTAAGGGAATTTTTATGAAATTTTATTTTGGAATGCAATGATGTTTATTAAATCTTAATGTGTTTGAGTATGGTTTGAAATATTGTTAGTTGGTGAGAACCTAGAGGGACTTATATGTGAAAAAAAAAATTAAGAGTGTTTTAATTGACTGCGAACGTGGAATAGGAGAAACCCTTAGGGTCAAACCTTTGACCTAGGGTCACGGGCCAAATTTTGGGTCGCCCGGAATTTGGGTCGTGACATGGGTGCTGGACCACTTTAGGGTGGTGAACGTGTAGCTGATAACAGTCTTTGCACTCCAGAACATGGAAACATTGGATGCAACTTATAATTTTAGTACATCTTTGTTTTTCAAAGCAGAGAATTCTTCGACTGAAAAGAAGGTAGGGGATGTGGAAATGTAGTTGAGAAGAAAGCAGGGAATGCTCGAATCATAGTTGGATCAAGTCTTGGAGCCCTCTTTGGTGTTTTTATCTTGATCAGAGCTTTCCTTTTTCTTTTCTCAAAGAGAAGAGATTCCAAGAAAGTTAAGGAGGATCATCTAAACTGGATACCCGGAATGCCCACTAGATTCTCCTATGAAGACTTGAAAGCCATCACATAAAATTTTACCTGCAAACTAGGGGAAAGAGGATTTGGATAAGTCTTTCAAGGGACTTTGAGCAATGGAGTCAAAGTTGTAGTTAAGCAACTTGAAGGGTTGGGTCAAGTAAAGAAGTCATTTTTAGCCGAAGCTGAGACAACAGGTAGCATTCACCATGTTAATTTGGTAAGATTGATTGGATTTTGCTCAGAAAAATCTCATATGCTTTTAGTCTACGAGTACATGTGCAATGGATCCTTGGATAAGTGGATCTTCCATGGAAATTGAGACCTTGCTCTTGGTTGGCAATCCAGAAGGAAGATCATCCTTGACATAGCCAAGGGACTGTCCTATCTCCACGAAGACTGCAGAAAGAAAATATTTCACTTGGATATTAAACCCCACAGCATCCTCCTGGATGAAGATTTCAATGCAAAAGTTTCTGATTTTGGATTGTCAAAGCTCATCGGCAAGGACCAGAGCCGAATTGTAACAAAAGTGAGGGGACACCTGGTTACTTAGCTCCTGAATGGCTGAGCTCCATTATCACAGAAAAAGTTGATGTTTACAGCTTCGGGGTTGTGGTATTAGAGATCTTGTGCAGGAAGAGAAACATAGATCGGTCTCAGTACGAGGAAAATATGTACTTCCTAGGTATTTTCAAGAGAAAAGCAGAAGAGAACCGACTTACAGATATAATCAATAAATTCAATGAGGATATACAGTTACATGGAGAAGATGTTGTGGAGATGATGAAGGTAGGTGCATGGTGCCTCCAAGGTGATTTTGCAAGGAGGCCCTCCATGTCAGTGGTGGTGAAGGTTTTGGAGGGTTCAGTGGATGTTGAGGATAACTTGGAGTACAGTTTCTCATATTCCCCACAACCACCAAAAATTGCAGGCATGGGGAACAAGGCTGCTGATGCTGCTACTGCAGTACCAATACCATCTGTTTTATCAGGACCAAGGTGAAGAGACAGGAAATTATTTTAGTTGAATTAGCCATAGTGTTGAAAGAACAAGTCACGCTCTGAATCATAGGATGTTACTCTTCCTTTTTCTCTTTTGTTTGTTGTTTGAAGAAAATCAGGCAAAGATGATCAATTTGTTCTTGGAGATTGATTAATTGATCTTCTTATCGTATAACAAGTAGTGGGTTAATCCTTTATAAATCATTTCAAGGACTTATGCCCAAGTTCTTACTTCACATGTACCAAAAACAAAACCAGTGGATCCTCAAAACTTGTTGGTATATATTTTCTGGATTGACAAAATTGTAGAGTTGAAGAAAAACCTTTTTCATATGCAATGAATGGAGGTCCAGTAGTAACACGCCAGTAGCTGATGTAAATTTCTCAAGAAAACATGCCATGGCCTGCAACGTATAGTTAGAGAATATGCATGCACGTGCGTTACACTTAATTTTACTTAATTTCACTTTATTTTATTTTCACATTCCTTGATAAAGAATCGGTTAGTATTTGGATATAAATCATCTAAGTAATTTTAAAGCGTGTTTGATAGTATTTTTATGGAAAATGTTTCTAGTGGAAGTGTTAAGTATTTTTAAGTGAATCATGTATCATGTGTTTTTTTAGAAAATACTACATTCGACATCTTTTAGCACTACAAATCATTTTTCAAAATTTTTAAATATGTCTCTTCAATTGTGCCAAAGAAAGTATTTGTAAAAACATTGTCTTGGAATAATAATTTTAATAATATATTGCATTATAAAATAATTTAAAATATTAGTAATTATATAAAATATTAGTAATTTTTTATGTAAAATATATACAAAATAATAATAGTGCAGACCTTATTAGGGATCACCAAGGATGAAAATATTGACTTTGATGGATATACCGATAACTTTATATTTTCAGGATAATAAAGAAGCAAAATTTATGCACATGAAAGTAAAAGCTCTTTTATTAATTAAATCAAATGATGAGTAATTTATTATGAAGTCTTTTCTTAAGGAGTTTAATGGGGTAGTAAAGTTAACATTGCTTTCGGTGGAATTCTTTTTGGGAAAGTTATCCTTAGGGTGAGCGGGGTCAAAAAAAAAATGTTCTTTAACCCAGCTATAGTTGGTCAGTATTAAGAAAAAAGACAAAAAGGAATAAAGTTTTTATGAAAGTTTGGAATAGCTATTAATCCCAATAATCCTCTTAAGGATTTGAGTGAGTTAGGCTACGATCAATGTAACACGCTTTGAATTTTGGTTGAATATGTGACTACTCCTGCTTCTGAAATGATATGCCTTAAGTACTTAATCTGCTTCTTACCAAAAACACACTTTGTTCCCTTTATAAATAATAGATTTTGTTGTAACACTTCCAACACCAACTGCAAATGCCCTAAGCATTTTTTCCAATCACCACCATAGATTAAGAGGTGGTAAAAAAAAAAAAAAACAAACTTTTTCAAAAATGGCTTAAATATTTCATTCATTAAACTTTAGAGCACGGATAGAGCATTAATTAAGCCAAAAGGCATAACTAGGAACTCCTAATGGCCCTCATCAGTCCTAAAGATTGTTTTATGGACACTTGAATCACGTACTTTAATTTAATGATATCCTAATGTGAAATCTAACTTGGAAAAATACTTTACTCCAAAAAATTCATCCAACAACTCATCAATGGCAAGGATAGAGAACAATAATTTGGTTAAGGGCCTTGTAGTGGACACACATTCTCTATGTATTGCCCTTCTTGTTGACCAATAGCACAGACAAAGAGAAAGGGTTCATACTTCTCTTTATAGTAATAACTTCAAGCATTTCTTGTAATACATTTTCAATCTCGTTTTTTGTACATAGGGGGTACTTGTACTATCTAATGTTAGGTGGGGTTATCTTTGGTTCAAGTGGAATTTTATGGTCATGTGCTCTTTGAGGTGGTAAACCTTTAGGTTTTAAAAATACAATCAAGTATCACTACAACATATGAGCCTAATTCAGTTTTTTTTTTCCTCCCTCTTCAATTGTATTTTCCTTATCCACTTGTATAGAGAAATTTTGAGCTATATTACTTGAGACATGAAACTTAGATCTTTCTGTATTTGATATGCTGAAACTAACTTAATGAGGCCTATAGTCACACTGCTCAATACAAATTTCCTGCTATCAACAATAAATTCCATTCTCAAATTCTTGAAATCTTATAGTATGGGTCCCAATTTAGCTAGCAATTGAATTCTCAAAACCATATCATAGCCATCCAAAGGTATGTGCCTCGAATCTAGCTACCTAAAATTTTTTTTCCTTGCATGTTCCATGTCAATTGCTTGTAAATTGCATCACTAGTGATTTTAGCTTTATCCACCACTGCTATCTTCCTAGGGTTGGTAGTTTGTATTGAGCATCTTGTTCTTTTAACCACTATGGGATCAAGAAAGTTATGGGTGCTTCTTGAATCAATCGGTGTGGTAATGGTCTTCTTCTTAATGTTTCCAGAGATCCTTATGGTTTGATGAGATGTTAAACCAGGTATTGCATTGATTGAATTCACAAGATCACCCTCCTTGATATGGTTTTCAGCTTAACACGTTGCTTCCCCTTTACTTTCATCACCATCTAATTGAAAAATCTACTTCCTTCTACATTTATAGTCGGACTCATGCTGCTTATCATAATAATAAAAAAAATCATTTTTCCCATCTCTCTTACATCTATATGGCTAAAGTCTTCTTAATTGTGGTAATTGACCATTTTGATTCTTGTAGGCTATGTTTGGTTTTGGGAAAATTTGAGGGAAAATGCAAAGCAAAGAAAATAAAGAGGAAAAGTAAAAGGAAAGAAAAAGTGAAGGAAAATAAAATAGAGAGGAAAAGTAAAATGAAAGAAAAAGTGAAGGAAAATAAAATATAGAGTCAATAAATTATTTTTATTTGCCACTTCAAACTCATTTTTTTTTATTCTAACTCATCAATATAAAAATTAAATAATTTTAAAATGCATAAGTTTCTAACTAATTTTAATTATATCTAATTTTCTTTGGAATATTTTATAGGACAACCAAACATGAGAAAATCATTTTCCATAACATTTTTTTCTTTCCTTTGTATTTTCTGGGAATTAAACATAACCATAGAGTTTATTGTACTCTCCTTACTTCTATTAAAGCCCATAACTTCCTTGAGAATTGCCTTTATTTTTCTTTCCTACAACAAGGCTAACCTAATTGCTTAGGCTAGTATGTTCAATTGAAACATGATGATTTGGGTTTTAATTGTCTCTTTCAAGCCACTAATGAAACACTGAACAAAAAACTCCTCAGGTAACCTACTAGTTTTGGCCATTAACACTTCAAACTGCTCTTGGTATGCTAAAATTGTAGAAACCTATTTCAATTTGGTCATTTGCCCAATAGGATTGTCAGAAGCACAAGAGCCAAACCTAGAAACAACGTCTATAAAAAAATCTCCCTAATTGATTTCCTTATTACTAGCTTTGTACCTTGAATCCATTCAAAGTTTCTTCCTTTTAAATGTAAGGAAGCCAATCTACCTTCTCATGATCCTCAATTCTATTAATTTTAAAAAATCTATCATAATTGTAAATCCAGCCATTAGGATTCCCACCTTCAAAATTTGGAAAATTGAGTTTAAAAAACTTAGTTTGAAAGAAGTTTGTATTATGTGAATGATAGTCAATCCTGCTTCTTTTGATTGAAACACTGTCCACATTACTTGACTCATCTACTCTAGAAGTCATGTGTTTGAATTTCAAGTTTATAGTTGCAACCATACCTTCAACAGTTCTAATAAGGTGATTGTTTGTTTATTCGATGAGTCCTTCAACTATTTAACAATATTTTCAAGTTTATGGTATTCTTATGCTCTAGTCCCTTCCACCATGATTGGTACCAAGTT
The DNA here is from genome assembly GCA_037355405.1 of Vitis amurensis. Taxonomy (NCBI): domain Eukaryota; kingdom Viridiplantae; phylum Streptophyta; class Magnoliopsida; order Vitales; family Vitaceae; genus Vitis; species Vitis amurensis. Next base: position 17,444,502 of record CM074681.1, on the reverse strand, counting down.
TGTGCTCCGATACCAAATCTTAAGACCCAAGAAGAAGATGCAAATTGGAAGAACAAACTTTGGGGTTTTCTTATTAAGATTCTTTTTCATGTCATTCCCCTATTACATTCCTTATTTTATATAGGTTATTTGCCTTTTAGAGGATAAATGAGACAAGGAAACTAAATGAAATTAAAGAAAAGAAAACAAAGATACTAACGAATCCTACGAACCCTTCATTATGACGGTAACAAGTTCTCTATTGCGTGTTTGGGTTTGTAGAAATTCAAAAGAAAATTTCACCTAGTTTACCTTGGAACTTTATTTGAGGGAAAACATTTGATAAAAAGATCTATTTCTTTTCCCATAATTAAGAAAATCCTTCCAAAATGCTAATATAATAACATATATCCAATATCCAATTAATTATATATGAATGATTCATAATATGAGGTTAAGTAATGGTTATCTATTTAATAAAAAACTAAATATGAAGTTATTTTTATTTCATATGTGGATATTAAGATTATTTATTGAATTTGATTAATAATTTATAATTATTCTATTTAATAAATTTCAATTGGGAAATTATTTTATTATTTAATACTGCTTAATAATTTCAACTAGTAATTATTTGAGGTTAATTAATACTTACCATTGAATAAAAATTTAAATATGAATTTATTTTTATTTTTTTATGTGGATATTAAGATTATTTGTAGAAATTAATTAATAATAATCTAGGGTTAAGTCGGATTGATCTATTGAACAATGATTTCCATACAAATAAATTTATTTATTTGTAATTCGAATTAGTTATATGTCATAGGCATGAATTTTTCAAAACATCATATGCCAACTATGGTTCACCCTTAATACTCAACATTGGTCTACAATCATTCAGATGGTCAACCAAGATGTTTTCTATTTTCTAGAATATAAAACACGGTAAAAAAAAATAAAATAAAAATGTTTGGTCCTATTTTATTAAGTTAAAGAACAAAAAAAAAGTTTTTTTAAAATTTATTTAAAAAAGGTTGTTTTTAAAATAATTTTTCTATTTTGATTTTGGTTAATATTGTAAATTTAATTTATATAATATTGATTAAATTTAATTTAAGTCTCATTAAAAATAAATTTATTTTTGTAATTACAAATAAATTAAAAAATAAGTAGTTTTTAATAAAACATGAATAGCAATTTTACAATGAAATCATAAATCTTATTTGTTTGTTTCTTTCTGTCGTTAGCGAGACAAGTTGTAAATATCACAATTCTTTTACGGTGAAAGCACATGGGTCAATGGTTGTTGGGACTCGGAGAATAATGCGAAGACTTGCGGAAGACTTGTATGTATGACTTCAAAAGGGCAAATTGCTCTGGCCATCTCTGTATTGTCTTCCTCCCCTTCATTTTTGTGTCGGTAGAAGTTGGAAACCTTCATACGTGGAGAAGCCATGAGTCCATATTGGATGGATGCTCGTTCGAATTCTGCTTTTCTTTTTGCTTTTCTCATAATATCTTCTTTCCCCTCTACCTTTGCCGACCTCTCAGACCCATGTCCAAATTTTGCAAACCTCTCCACTTCATGGACCAACACCCGTGGAGAATGGGTGAACTCCTCGGATTGGGCGTTTGTGAAGCCCATCCTTCTTAGCCTCGGAGAAACCAGTGGCCCAGGTTTCCTATGTGGCTTCCACTGTCACTATGAGAGCCATTTATGCCTCTTTGCCATTCTGATCTTCCAAGACGTATATTCTCCACAGCTTGTGTGGTCTGCTAATCGAAACCGTCCAGTTCGATTTAATGCTACTCTGCGACTCACTGAAGATGGAAATTTGATCTTAGCAGATGCTGATGGCACTTTTGTTTGGTCTACAAACACAGCCGGCAAGTCTGTTTCAGGCTTAAACTTGACTGAAACTGGGAACCTTGTGCTGCTTGACCGAAACAATGAAATGGTGTGGCAGTCTTTTGATCACCCCACTGACTCCTTAGTCCTTCAACAGAAGTTGGTTCCTGGGAAGAAGCTCATCTCCAGCGTGTCTGCATCAAATTGGACTGATGGTTTGTTTTCACTTTCCCTTACGAATTATAGTGTTGCTGCTTACATACAGTCAAATCCTCCCCAGCTCCTTTATAAAAAATATTGGAATATAACTGATGGGGGTATCAAATACACCAACGGAAGCCTCTCTCTGTACTATGGTTGGAGGATTGAGGATATCAATTTTACTCTGTTCGCTCCAATTCCTACAACATTATCTGCTCAATACATGAGGTTGGGGTCTGATGGTCATTTGAGGGTTTTCCAGTGGAAAGCAACTAGATGGCAGGTGGCGGTTGATCTCACGAACGGATTTCTAACTGAATGCGAGTACCCTTTGGCATGTGGGAAATACGGTATTTGCTCAGGAGGGCAGTGCACCTGTCCTGGACCTTCTGATAATGGAACAATTTATTTTAGGCCAATAAACGAAAGGCAAACCAACCTGGGCTGCTCCGCAATTACACCCATTTCTTGCCAATTATCTCAATATCATAGTCTTCTTGAGCTTCAAAACACGAGCTACTTCACTTTTCAAGTGGACATGCAGTCTACAAATGTGGAGATTTGCAAGCAGACCTGTTTGAAGAACTGTTCGTGCAAAGCTGCTCTGTTTAGACATACTTCAAATAATTCAAGTGGAGATTGCTGCTTGCTATCTGATGTCTTTACACTCCAGAACATGGAAACATTGAATCCAACTGATTATTTTAGTACATCTTTGTTTCTTAAAGTAGAGAATTCTCCGACTGAAAAGAATGTGGGGGAAGTTGGAAATGTAGCTGAGAAGAAAACAGGGAATGATCGAATCATACTTGGATCAAGTCTTGGAGCCCTCTTTGGTGTGCTTATTTTGATAGGAGCTTTCATTTTTCTTTTCTGGAAGAGAAGAGATTCCGAGGAAGCTGAGGAGGATCATCTAGACTGCATACCAGGAATGCCTACTAGATTCTCCTTTGAAGACTTGAAAGCCATCACAGAAAACTTTAGCTGCAAACTTGGGGAAGGAGGATTTGGATCAGTCTTTCAAGGGACTTTGAGCAATGGAATCAAAGTTGCAGTTAAGAATCTTGAAGGGTTGGGTCAAGTAAAGAAGTCGTTTTTAGCTGAAGTTGAGACAATAGGTAGCGTTCACCATGTCAATTTGGTAAGATTGATTGGATTTTGCGCAGAAAAATCTCATAGGCTTTTAGTCTACGAGTGCATGTGCAATGGATCCTTGGATAAGTGGATCTTCCATGGAAACCGAGACCTTGCTCTTGGTTGGCAATCCAGAAGGAAGATCATCCTTGACATAGCCAAGGGACTGTCCTATCTCCACGAGGACTGCAGGCAGAAAATATTTCACTTGGATATCAAACCCCAAAACATCCTCTTAGATGAAGATTTTAATGCAAAAGTGTCTGATTTTGGATTGTCAAAGCTCATCGACAAAGACCAGAGCCAAGTTGTAACAAGAATGAGGGGAACACCTGGTTACTTGGCTCCTGAATGGCTGACCTCCGTTATCACAGAAAAAGTTGATGTTTACAGCTTTGGGGTTGTGGTACTAGAGATCCTGTGCGGGAGGAAAAACCTAGATCGGTCTCAGACCGAGGAAGATATGCACTTACTAGGTATTTTCAAGAGAAAGGCAGAAGAGAACCGACTTGCAGATATAATCGATAAGTGCAGTGAGGATATGCAGTTACATGGAGCAGATGTTGTGGAGATGATGAAGGTGGGTGCATGGTGCCTCCAAGGTGATTTTGCAAGGAGGCCCTCCATGTCAGTGGTGGTGAAGGTTTTGGAGGGTTCAGTGGATGTTGAGGATAACTTGGAGTACAGTTTCTCACATTCCCCAGGACCACCAAAAATTGCAGGCATGGGGAACAAGGCTGCTGATGCTGCTACTGCAGAACCAATACCATCTGTTTTATCAGGACCAAGGTGAAGAGAGGTAATTAAAATACATGTGGAGTTTTTATGGTATAGTTTTGGGTTTTAGACATCCATTAGTGAAAAGTTGGGCTCTCGTTTGTTTTTCCTTCCACAATAATTTTAGCTGAAAGAACAAGTCATAGCATTTCACTCTTTCTTTTTCTCTTTTATTAGTTGTTCATAAAAGTGCTTTTAATAATAATTTTAGTGATATATTATATTATAAAAAATAAATTTTAAAAACCACTTCATAGGTAGGATTTTTAGAATATCAATAACCTTATTTTGTAAATAACCACCTAATAATGCAGAACTTATGAGGATGACTTGCAACATTTTGTTCCTAGTGGGAATTCCAAGTCCTAAATTCCTTTCTCATACTTTTTTTTCCAGGAAAGTGAGAGCACACTAGTAGGCTTCTCTGGTCAAATACGATGGCCCCAATTTCCAGGAAGAAAATTATGAGGATCATTAATCAACTCTTACTTTTCGTCCTCTCTCTTTGACTGGAATCCTATTTGTGAATTTGATGGATGAAGGCGCGGGGATTTTATTGATAAGAACTTTTCAATTGTAGTTAATATCTTATTACGAATAATTTCAATAATGAGAAAAAGAGACATTTACTTATTATTGGTATGATTTGACTTTTTTATTTATCACTCTTTTAGGAAAAAGACACATGATTCAAGAAAGAAAAAAAAGACACTACTAAAATAAATCTATGCTTTTATGATCCTTGCTTTTATGCCCTTAAACATTTTCCGTTTTCTCCATAGAACTCACTCGAGTTTTGCCACAATTCTCCAAAATTTCACCCATATTTCCCCTTAATATTTCAACTTTGCCCAACTAGTTTGTGTTGATATTTATTTACAATGTTGCCACGCAACTCTCCATAACTTTTCCTTAAATGTAAACCTTATAAAGACCATCTTTGTGAAAAAAAAAAAAAACAGAAATCATTTCAAAATTATATACTTTAAAACAAATAAAGGAAGTTGCCTCTTGAACAAACAACTTTCATATACAAGGAAGTTGTGTCTTAAAGTATTACTTTTTAATGAAACAAAATGTTTATTTTTAGTAAATAAAAATCATTTTAAAATTGTAAACTTAAAAAATAAAAATAAAAAATAAGTGAAGTTGTCTCCTATAATAACACCTGCAAGGATGAAAGTTTCCATTTTTTTCGCCGAAATTTCGGGTTTCGGTGGTCGGCGATACGGAAGAGGGGGGCGAAATGTCGATGGGAGAAATTTCGCCAAATTTCGGTTAAAATCGGTGAAAAAATCGCCGAAAAATGGATGCAGACGAAAAATCGGCGAAATCTTAAAAAAAATAGCCGGACACTGCAATTTATCGGCGAATTTTCGGTTTGTATAGCCGATTTTTTTTCCCATTTTTCTGAAAATTTCCCGATATTTCCTACCAGTCCAGCCCGCGCACAGGTGACAAAATCTGATCATGATTTGCAGGCAAAGGTTGTGTTTTTTAGCCTGGCTCAAAAATCGTGGATTTAGGGTTCGTGAAATTTAAATCCAATGGCACAAAAGCAAAGCGACCCCTAGAACAGATCCAGAAAACACAGGAAGCAAAAAAAAAAAAAAGCAATCTTTCTGGTTTTCCTTGGGGGTTTTGCATGGATTTTCTCGGAAATCAAACGAGGATGAATTTTCCCAGAAATCGAATGGGGGATGGATTTTCTTGGGAATCAAACGGGGTTGCAGAAAAATACAAATAAATAACAAGATTAGATTAGTACCTGGGAGGATTGAGAGTGGCAGAGGAAAATAGGGCCTTTTTAGGGATTCTCTCGTCTGGAGGGCAACTTCAGAAAAGGGCTTCAGGCTTCTTGATGCCCGAGTGAGAGAAGTGGGTGGCCTTTTTATTTTTAGATTTAGTAGAGATTAAAAAAAAAAAAAAAAAGGAAACATATCATGAGAACAATTTTCCTACATATATAATTATTAATTAGCTATGATTAAATCACTACTATGGATTAAAATTTGGTTTTTATATGATATTTTATGAATTAAAATTAATTTAATAAGATAAATTATTAATAATTTTAATTATTTAAATAAATTAATGTTAATAAAAGAAAGTTGTTACCACATATTTTTAATAAAATTTTAGAAATTAGATCTCAAATAAAATATTTTATTGATATTTCAAATTGGACCCCAGTGCATCTGATGGTCCAAATTGAAACTGGATGTGATCCAATATTTAAAATTGAACCTCAAGTTATGTGATAATATGTATAAATTATTGATATTTACTAAAATAAGTTTTTCATGAAACTTCATAATGAATATATAAGTACAACTGACATAATATAATTATGTTTAATATCGCAAATCATATTATATATATATATATATATATATATATCAAATTCTTCACCAAAACAACTTTAAATTGTTTATTATACTTTTAATTACATTAATACGAGGTTTTTTTACATTTCCATAAGTTTTGATTAATTTTTTGCTTATCAAATTTTTTTTCTAAAATATCCGTCGATATTTCTTCGATATATCCTATATATCCGTAAAATCAAGTTACCGATATATCCGTAATTACCGATATTTTCATCCTTGAACACCTGCAATAAAATTGAGTATTTATAAATAGTTAAGGATCCATTTTATCATGTTTTATGATGTTTGTTTTTTAACAAATTATTTAAAGTTAAAGAACAGAAAACTAAGTGCAGAACCACGTGTGTTCCACTCATTGGTGAGACTTATTTTTTTATGTGAAAAATTGATTTTTGAAAAGTTGGAGTAATTACTTATTTTAGTTTATTTTTAAAAGAGAAAATAAAATAAGAAAAAGAATCATGTGTGACTCTTTATTTAGAAAAATAACAATTATGTAAGAAGAATTTAAAAAGAAAATAAAAATAAAAATTTGAGAGTCAAGTTATCTATCGGGGAAGATATAACGATAAGTTGAAGTAGTCCTCTAAATTCATATACCTACCGTCTTTACTAAACGAGCGAAAAAAACTATGACAATTGGTCAACAAATCATGATACCACAAAAGAATGAATTTTTAGAATTTTATTTCCAAGAAAATATTTCAATTTAAATTTAATTTACTAAAAATGATGTTTACAAATTATTTAAAGAATGATTTTATAAATTTATTTACAAAAGAATATTTCAATTTGATTTTATTTATAAAGGAATTGTTTTTTTATTATTTTCATTGAAATCAAGTTTTATACTATTTTGAAAAAACCACCCATTTGATTATTATTTAGAAAAAAAAAATTTAAAAGGGAAAAATATTTTCAAGAGAGACTTCAATTGAAATCTTTATCTGAAGAATGAGATTTTTAGCAAAATGATTTTTTTTTTTAACTTCTATTTACAAAATGAGTTCCAAGTCAATCTTTACTTTAGAAAAGTGATTTTTATTTAATTTCATTTATGAAAAATTATTCCCTAACCAATTTTATTTAGAAAAAGATATTTTTTTTTTCTTTTTATAATTTCTATTCAGGAAAATTATTTCCAAACTAAATTTTATTATTTAAGAATGGTTTTTATTACAACTTTTATTCTTAATCCAATTTTTCATTTTAGAAAACAAGGCTTTTAAAAAAAATTCTAAATCCAATTATATTAAGAAAAGTAATCTTTATTTAAGTTTGTTAAAAATATATATATATTACCAAATGATTTTGTCCTTATTTTGTTAAAAGGATTTTTTTTTCAAATTTTATTTTATTTAAGAAAATTTTTTTTACTTTTATTAAGAAAGGGATGATTTTGTAACTTTATTTTTAAAAAGTTTCCTATTTTTATTTTTTAAAAAAGGAGTTATATAATTTTACTATTTTTTTTTAAAAAAATACCATTTTATTTAAAAAGATTTTATAATTTTATTTAGAAAAGTATTTTTATTTTTATTTATTTGAAAAAGCGATTTTACAAATCTTATTTTACAATTTTTGTGTGATTTGATTTCAAAATAAGAATAATTAAAAAGCCTAAATTAAATAACTGAAAGCCCAAAATTAACGAAACCTAATAACAAATATGCGGCCCTAAGTCCACAATCAAATAACCAAAATGCAATACGCAGAAGTTCTAATAAAATAACCAAGCATACAAACAAAATCCAATTATACCAAACAAATCATAAACAAAGGGTGGGTGTTTGCCTTGAAGAATGGAACAAGGGTGGAGTGGCAGTCATGCTGGAGATGTCGTGACTAGCAGTGCATGGTGCCTGTAAGGGATGAGAGAAGAATGGGAAGAAAGGAAAAGGGTTAATTGGTTAAATGGGTCAAAATAACCCCCATATTTGCTAATATAACCCACCAGTCAAAAAGCAAAAATATTGACCCGATTGAGACAAAAAAATCCTTCTTATTTTTTCTCTCCAACACATACAACTTCTCATTTCCCTTTCCCCCCTTATTTTTCCCTCCAAGACAACTTTCCATTTCCCTTTATTTTATGATAGATTAGGTTCTAATTTTTTTATTCGGTCATTGGTTGCTCTTCTCTCTTTTTTCTTGTGGAGATCAAGTTTAACTTCTTACCATTGTTTCATTTATTCTTCATTCTTGGTCACGAAAATATGAAAAAAAAAAAAAAAAAAGTAAGCAACCAACAATTTATTTTTTATATTATCATTTTATTTCTTTCTGTTTCTTAAAAATTCAAAATCTCACTTCAACATTGTAGGTAAAAAAATAGAGACTCCATTGTTAGTTCTGAACAAGTGAAAAGTTCGTTCAAAGAATTTTCACCTGAACTTAACGGTAGTTGAATTGCATTAACAAAGAACTTAACCACAGTTAAGTTCACTATCAGAATTTTCATATGAACTTAATAGTAGTTGAGTTGCATTAACAAATAATTTAACCATAGTTAAGTTCACAATAAGATATTTCCCCTGAACTAAACAGTAGTTGAGTTTCATTAATAAAGAACTTAACCATAATTAAGTTCATAGTCTGAATTTTCACCTGTAGTTGAGTTCCATTAACAAAGAACTTAACCAAAGTTAAGTTCACAGTCACTGTTTCACAGTAGTTAGGATTTTTGCTCAATAGCTTCGCTTTTCTTTGCTTCACTTTCTTCTACTTCACCTTTTTCTTTTGTTCGCAATTGGTATTTTTGTTTTTTCGCCACTTTTTTAAATCTTTTTCTCCTATCAGTCTGCAATGAACTCATTGTTTCCTTCGTGCTTGAAGATATAATATGAGATAACTTGAAAAATATAGTATAACAATTTTTCCAAGGATTCGGAATGAAATAGAGGATTTCTAGGGTTTTTGAAGGAAATATGAGATTTTGGTTTTGTGCATCAAATGAAGATAATAAAATAAATAGAAAAAGATGATGAAAGATGAGGACTCATTCTGTAAATGAAGTGGAAGAGGAAATGACCTTTTCGTTTTATGCACCAAAGGAAGATAATGAAGTAGAAGAAGATGATGAGAGATTTTTTTTGAAAAATATGAGGAATTCTGTAAACGAAGGAGAAGATGAGAAGTTGTATGTGTTGGAGAGATAAAAGAAGAAGGGCATTTTTGTCTCAATCCGATCAACTTTTTTGCTTTTTGACTCATGGGTTATATTTGTAAATATGGAGGTTATTTTGACCCTTTAACCAATTAACCCAAAGGAAAATGGGTGTTGAAGAAGAGAGAAATGAAAGAGAGAGAATGAGAGAGAGAAAGTAAGATGAAGGGAGAAAGGGGGGTGGCCGGCTGGAGGAGGTGGTACAGATCACTGGAAGCCGATGCCGTCGACAGTGGTATAGGGAGGATGGGTGAGAGGTGTGTGCATGGTTACGAGGGAAATGGAGAGAATAAAGGGTAGTAGGGGAAGAAAAGGGAAAGAAAGAAAAAGAAAATGGGAAAAAGGGGAGAGAGAGAGAAAGAGAGACTGTGAGAGGAGAGAGCGGAAAGAGTGGTCGTGATTCCGTGAGTGGCGGAAATGAGAGAAAAGAGATGGAGAGCGAAAAGACTTATTGAATAAATTATTTTTAAAAATAATTTTTTTATTTTGATTTTAATTAATAAAGTAAATTTAATTTATATAATTGTAGACCCCCATGTGGGGCTTGATTTGCTGCAGCATATTTGGCCATGTGTCACTCTCGGGTTGGCCATTAGTGGAATCAAATAGTGGATTTGGAGGACGAATAGGAGAGAGACACCTGTAAAGAGTAAGAATCTTCTAGAAGGGAAAAAAGTTTTCTGTTATGGGAAGGTTGCCAGCTGCTTTCAGGAGGTGGTGTCGTCTGGCAGCTGCTGGGTAGAGGAGGAGCATATGTGAGAGGAAGAAAACGAGATGAGAGGGGGAGATGCTTTTTCAGAGGGGAGGGAGATATTTTTTGGAAAGATGGCTTAGCTTGAGAGGAAGAAAACCAGATGAGAGAAGAGAAGGCTGCCAGCTGCAGGAGGGGTGGTCTGGGCTGCCGTTAGAGATATTTTTAGAAGAGAGGAGGTACGTTTCTGTTATGAGGGGGGATCCCATGGACGACTGTGAGAAATTCTGGAGAGTTTTGGAGTTGGAGCTGAGGTAGAGAGATATTTTTCTGAGGATTCCATTGCTGTTAGAGAGGGTGTGCTTTCTCTGCTGTGGGGAAGAGGTTTTGCAGCTGTTTGGGAGCTTGGGCAGGAAGCTTCCTGGAGGGGGTTTGTCATCTTTCTGAGACTGAGTTTTAGGGAGGAGGAGCGGAGGAGAGAAAAAAAAAATCTGGTAGAGGGATGGCAGAGATTAGAGAGGGGAGAGGTTTCCATTGCTAGGGAGGAAACAAGCTGAAGGTGAGATTAGCAGAGATTTGAGAGAGAGTCTGGAGCTTGAGAGAGAAGGGTTGCCCGAACAGGTATTTAGAGGGATCTTGGGCTACAAGCAAGCTGCCGGAGATATAAAAGATGGTGGTGTCTCCATTACTGGTTTCAGAGATATCTTTTAGGGTGACTTGAGAGAGATAGAGAGTTTTTGGAGGGTAAAGGAGGAGCAAGCTGCAGAAGGCAGGGGGGTTGAGAGTCTGTTAGGGGAGATTAGCTAGAGAAAAAGAGAAAACAGAGAGAGGAGCGCAACTAACTTGGGAGGAGAAGCTTGCTGGTGAAGAAAGAAAAACAGAGGAAAGCCGTGCTGTGGACTTCCAAGTAAGGCCATCTTGAACTTGGTATGTTTTTGTTTCTTAATGTTTTGCTTCGCCCCTTGTTGATCTCTGAATGCTGTTTATTGTTTGCTGTGGACGCCAAGGGCCACAGAGTTGTGTTGGTTGAACATGTCTATTTGCATATAATGCCCTGTTTTGCTCTTTCGCATGTTCTTGATTTTCCCCTGTAATTGGCTAGATTCTTCTTTGTGCTTGAGTTGGAAGATTGGTAAGTATATCATGGACTTCTAATTCGTCCCACCAATTGGCAGCCCGTTTGTCATTCTTGAAACAGGGTTTTGCTTAGTAAATCCTCAGGTCTCTTATTCTTGCTGAGTTTTAGCGATTCCTTTTCATATATTTCTCTGTTCCTGGATATCTGGTTGTGGGATGTTTTGGTTGGTGCATTGCCATTTGAGAGTTCTAGCATAGGGAATGAAAGTTGTGGCCAGGCCTCTTGGGTTTCCGGTGTAACATTCAAAGGATGTCCGCATAAAGGGTTTTCGGGATCTTCTTGGGTATCCAAAATCCTTCAGATCCAGAGACTGGAGTTGCTGGTCTTCGTTATGCTCTTGAAGTTGCAAAGCCTGCGGATAAGTGTGCAATTTGCCTGAGAAGAATACTGCAGTTGTTCCACTGCAGTTGTTCCAGGAGTGGACTGTGATCCATATGGCACCTTTTCCAATGGGAATTCCAGTGACAGTGATGCTTGCATGTGGCTGGGTGTTCACTGTGTTGACAGTAAAGTGCAAACACCTCACCGATCACCACCACTCAAGGGATCATTCTTTCAATACCTGAAAATCATAGAAACCGGTTTATGGAAAGAGTAAGCAAAGCTGTCCTTGAACGACGCCGGCGGCTTGCCACCGGCGGCGAAATGCCTCCGCCATCACCAGAACGTCAAGCAACCATTGAAGCTCTTTCACTTTCCCTCTCCTCTGGTGGCCTCTGCAAAACTTGCTGCTGTGTTTCCTTCTCATATTTCTACAGCGACATCATCCCGATCATGTGCATGATTCTGTTGTCTCCAGTGTCATTATAGATCCTGAAGGAACCTTTGACCTTAATGAGAGATGTATAGAGAGTCAACGGGAATTGCTTTAGTACAGGACACAGGCTATGGAGATCCTGAACAGAATGGGAAGAAATTACTGATATCAACCAAACTACTCCATTGTCTCATCCTCACTCAGGGGCAGGGGTTTCCTCAGCTTCACCCAATCCAAGAGACTTCCATGAAGTTATGCATGCTGAATTATATCGAGGAAATAACAGTCAGACATCAGATGGTGCCCTTCAGTGGAGCAGTTCATCCAACACTTTTGTGCCTCTGCTACCTGGGAATGAGGCCCCACAAGAACTCAGTTCTAACAGTGTGCCACTGGCAAGTGCATATGGTCTTGCCAGGGATAGGGATGGTCATTGGGCATGGGCAATTGCCCTTGGTGTGTCACCATCTCCCAAATATCAGCACGCTGCAGTTTATGTACATGCACAGCTCCATATATCTGGAGGGGCACTAGGTGATGGCCACATGGTAGAAGACAGATCAAGTATTGCAGAGATGCTGGGCTCCAGGCGGTTTCACTACTTGTCTGTTAACCTCAAACTCTACTGGATGATGACTATCCTTTTCAATGGATATGGGAGAAATGATCAAACTCCACTAAAACAAAGCCAAAAGATCCTCAAAGTTCAACTGCCGGAAAAAGAGGAATAAAAATCTGTTTTATCAAAAGAGTGTTAGATACTGTTGCTGGCGTCTGGTGTGACACAAAGGCTATTGTTACAAGTGTAAGAGCAGGTGTGTACAGTGCTAATGCAACATGGTGGAGACACTTCATTTGAATTGATTAGACGCTGTAGACATGCAGCTGCTGCAGTTGGTGATTTGGATACCTTCAGGTCTTGGGCTGATCAGATAAGGCACCTCAAGGTTATGGCGAATGCTGATACACTTGATGATGCTCTAACAGCAAGAAATAATGGCACCCAAGGAAGTGGACCTTGTAGGACAGAACACATGTTCTTTGCTTCAGATGAGAGGATGAAAGGTCCTTGGCTGATATGGATCGTGTAGCTGACAGGTTTGCTCACTCGAAAGCATGGGACCAGGCTGTTTTCAATGATGAGCTCTTTTTCCCTTCACATCCTGGGTACACTGGACTTCATGCTTCCAGGAGAACTATGGATTTCTCTCTTTATGAATAGTAAGGTCATCTTCAAGACGGGAAAGGTAGAGAGAAGGAAGAGGCTGCGACGGCATTATATGCTATCTGTTCGTTCCTAGATAATAGGTTAAGGGCTGTCGGTGCTGCTTTATTGTTTGCTGCACTAGCAATTGGTTTTGCATGATGGCGGCGGAGGAAGCCACAAGTGCAGTTCTTTGATGTACCTGCTGAAGAGGATCCAGAAGTCCACCTGGGACAACTCAAGAGGTTTTCTCTGCGAGAATTACAAGTTACAACTGATGAGACTGCCCTCAAGATGCCGGTGTGTTCATATTGATAAGCTGTCCGAAATTGAAACAGTGCACGAGAGGTGGAATGGGCTATCTGCTGCATGGAAGGTCAAAGGAGAGCTGATGTTGGCTGTTTGGATGGGTACTCAAGCAGATGAAGTATTTCTTGATGCATGGCATTCTGATATTGCAGCAGTCAGTGGTAATGATGGTCTTGCAAATATGAAATCAAAGATGTATCTCTCGCCAAAGCTATGGTATTTGAGGGTTAATGTGATTAAAGCTCAGGACCTGCAACCAACTGATAGGGATCGGTATCCTGAAGTTTTTTGTGAAGGCTATTCTAAGAAATCAAGCTCTGGGAATTAGGATTCTTCATATCAAATCCGTCAATCCAATGTGGAATGTGGATTTGAAATTTGTGGCAGCTGAACCATTTGAAGAGCCCTTGATTTTGAGTGTGGAAGATAGGGTTGGAAACAACACAGATGAGGTCTTGGGGAGGTGTGCAATTCCTTTACAGTATGTGGACAGAAGGCTTCAGCATAAAATTATGAACTCAAGGTGGTTTAATCTTGAGAAGCATATTGTTATGGATAGGAAAGAGTGGACCCCAGGGGAGCAAGTAGCATTGACCGAGATCAAGGAAAAGAAAAGCTTGCTCATTCACCAACATAGGGTCAAGAAAAACACTTACGGTGGAGGATTTCATTGAGAAATTTGCAGCAGGTCCTTCTATATGGCTGTTTCCCCTTCATTGGCCATTTCATGTCCAATCCCTGCATTCACACCCGGAGTCCACTTGTATTATTCTCTTGGTTTGCATGGTCACTTTTTGAGTCACGTGCCATCCTCCAAAATTCCTTTCCTTTGATTTCAAAAAATAAATTCCTAACCCCGTTTTCAAATAATTTTCCAACTTTTGGTTTTTAAATAACTTCAAGTCTCCAAAGCTTTCATCCTTAGAGTTTTTAGGACTCAAAATCCCATTTTCTATAAAATTTGGTCGCCTTTTTCTTTTTGGCGAGCCACTTTTGAATTTTCTTTGTTTTTTTTTAAAATGTTTTAAAATAAGCAAGAATCAAATTTTGTAATTCCTAATGATGGAATTTACGGATTTGGTTTATGCAAAACAAACGGGCTCTGGTGAGGGCCCAACATATGAGATTTTATGATTGATGGATTGTTTGGTTGATTCGGGTGCCATACATGATTTATTCTGCTCTATGATATGCATGTGACTATCCCTTAATTGTGCACTAATCTCACTTCTTGATAGCGCATTGAAGATCGTTGCCCAGGTACGCATCTGTCCTTATTTTGGTCTTGCTATACGCATGTTTTGATACTCATATGTGCATGATTGATTTGAGTATTTATTGATTTCCTCATCATCACCATGTTAGCTTCATTCTATTAGTAGAGACCCGACTTTAGGGACTTAGAGGGGTGCTACGGTCTTTACCGTACCTTTCCGATAAGTAACCTGACCCCCGAACCCGATCCGGTTTTTCACAGACCGCCTTTTCCAAAATAAGGAGTCACACTTAGGGTTTTTCTTTCTTATTTCGTTTACCCTTTAAAAATAAAACAAAAATAAGTGGCGACTCCAAGTCATTTTCAAATAATCAATAAAAATCAATTTTTCAAATAAAAATCGAGCTCGTCATTCGAGTGAGAAACGCATTGAGCCGAAATGCGGGGTGCACAATAATATTAATTAAATTTAATTCAAGTCTTATAAATAATAAATTTATTATAATTATAAAATTAATTTTATTTTTAATAAAACATGAATAGTAATATTCTTATTTGAGACAACTTGTAAACATGGCGAACTTTTACGGGGAAAGGACTTGGGTTTAGATTGTTGTCGGGACTTTGGACAATAATGCAGAAGACTCCATGCAAATTGATCTTCCTGTGGGCTGTGACAATTCTTTAGCTAGACTTGAATTCATCCATCTCTGTATTTTCTTCCTCCCTTTCATTTTTGTGTCAGTAGAAGTTGGAAACCTTCACATGTGGAGAAGCCATGAGTCCATATTGGATAGAGTCTCGGTGCATTTCTGCACTTCTTTTTGCTTTTCTCATAATCTCTTCTTTCCCCTCAACCTTTGCCGGACTCCAAGATCCGTATCCAAATAGTGCAAACCTCTTCACTTCATGGACCAACACCCCTGGAGGAGAATGGACGAACAACTTGGATTCGGTGACTGTGAAGCCCATCCTTCTCAGCCTCAGAGAAACCAGTGGCCCAGGTTTCCTATGTGGCTTCTACTGTCAGTATGCGAGCAATTCATGCCTCTTTGCCATTCTTATCTTCCAAGACGTATATTCTCCGCAGCTTGTGTGGTCTGCGAATCAAAACCGTCCAGTCGGATTTAATGCTACTGTACGACTCACTGAAGAAGGAGATTTGATCTTAGCAGATGCTGATGGCACTTTTGTTTGGTCTACAAACACAGCCGGCAAACCAACCTTGGCTGCTCCGCAATTACACCCATTTCCTGCCAATTATCTCAATATTATAGTCTTCTTGAGCTTCAAAACACGAGCTACTTCACTTTTCAAGTGGACATTCAGTCTACAGATGTGGAGATTTGCAAGCAGACCTGTTTGAAGAACTGATCGTGCAAAGCTGCTCTGTTTAGACATACTTCAAATAATTCAAGTGGAGATTGCTGCTTACTATCTGATGTCTTTACACTCCAGAACATGGAAACATTGAATCCAACTGATAATTTTAGTACATCATTGTTTCTTAAAGTAGAGAATTCTCCGACTGAAAATGTGGTTGAGAAGAAAGCAGGGAATGCTCGAATCATAGTTGAATCAAGTCTTAGAGCCCTCTTTCGTGTTTTTATCTTGATCGGAGCTTTCCTTTATCTTTTCTCGAAGAGAAGAGATTCCGAGAAAGTTGAGGAGGATCATCTAGACTGGATACCCGGAATGCCCACTAGATTCTCCTATGAAGACTTGAAAGCCATCACAGAAAATTTTACCTGCAAGCTAGGGGAAGGAGGATTTGGATGAGTCTTTCAAGGGACTTTGAGCAATGGAATCAAAGTTGCAGTTAAGCAACTTGAAGGGTTGGGTCAAGTAAAGAAGTCATTTTTAGCCGAAGCTGAGACAACAGGTAGCATTCACCATGTTAATTTGGTAAGATTGATTGGATTTTGCTCAGAAAAATCTCATAGGCTTTTAGTCTACGAGTACATGTGCAATGGATCCTTGGATAAGTGGATCTTCCATGGAAATCGAGACCTTGCTCTTGGTTGGCAATCCAGAAGGAAGATCATCCTTGAAATAGCCAAGGGACTGTCCTATCTCCACGAGGACTGCAGAAAGAAAATATTTCACTTGGATATCAAACCCCACAACATCCTCTTGGATGAAGATTTCAATGCAAAAGTTTCTGATTTTGGATTGTCAAAGCTCATCGACAAGGACCAGAGCCGAATTGTAACAAGAATGAGGGGACACCTGGTTACTTGGCTCCTGAATGGCTGAGCTCCATTATCACAGAAAAAGTTGATGTTTACAGCTTCGGGGTTGTGGTATTAGAGATCCTGTGCAGGAAGAGAAACATAGATCGGTCTCAGTTCGAGGAAGATATGCTCTTACTAGGTATTTTCAAGAGAAAAGCAGAAGAGAACCGACTTACAGATATAATCAATAAATGCAGTGAGGATATGCAGTTACATGGAGAAGATGTTGTGGAGATGATGAAGGTAGGTGGATGGTGCCTCCAAGGTGATTTTGCAAGGAGGCCCTCCATGTCAGTGGTGGTGAAGGTTTTGGAGGGTTCAGTGGATGTTGAGGATAACTTGGAGTACAGTTTCTCATATTCCCCACAACCACCAAAAATTGCAGGCATGGGGAACAAGGCTGCTGATGCTGCTACTGCAGTACCAATACCATCTGTTTTATCAGGACCAAGGTGAAGAGACAGGAAATTATTTTAGTTGAATTAGCCATAGTGTTGAAAGAACAAGTCACGCTCTGAATCATAGGATGTTACTCTTCCTTTTTCTCTTTTGTTTGTTGTTTGAAGAAAATCAGGCAAAGATGATCAATTTGTTCTTGGAGATTGATTAATTGATCTTCTTATCGTATAACAAGTAGTGGGTTAATCCTTTATAAATCATTTCAAGGACTTATGCCCAAGTTCTTACTTCACATGTACCAAAAACAAAACCAGTGGATCCTCAAAACTTGTTGGTATATATTTTCTGGATTGACAACATTGTAGAGTTGAAGAAGAACCTTTTTCATATGCAATGAATGGAGGTCCAGTAGTAACACGCCAGTAGCTGATGTAAATTTCTCAAGAAATGCCATGGCCTGCAACGTATAGTTAGAGAATATGCATGCACGTGCGTTACTCTTAATTTTGAGCTTTGACCCAAAATAGTGCGTTTTAAAAAAAAATTCCAAAAAATAAAGTTGTTTTGAAAATAATGTCCGATTTAATGCGTCTGTTTCATATAAGCTGACATGTTATAAAACCGTAATTGGTGACTACGGTTTTATTTTTCTAAAGTGGTTAGAAACTGTAGTTACCAACCACGGTTTTAACTTTAAGTTTAAAGCCGTAGTTGGTGACTACGGCTTTGACTTTTTTTAAAATGGTCAAAGCCGTAGTCACCAACTGCGGTTTTAACTTTATATATAACTTTAATTTTTTTTAATAAAAATATTATATTATTTTGATTTTAAATATACTTATTTCATTATTTTAAAAATAATAATATACGAAATTAAATAATTGATATTTTTAATTTGATATAAAAATATATTTTTAAATTTTATTAAAACAATAGGCACTACATTTAATATAAATATAATTAATTAATTAAAATAAAATATAATAAATTATATTTATTTAAAATAAATAAATTATAAATACCTATTTAGAAAAATAAAAAAGTAATATAAATTATTATATTAATTAATAATTTTTTATATATTATATATAAGTGGTATATAATACCTCTCACACACACATACACACACACACATATATATATAAAAGTTTAATTTAAGTTTAAAATTTATATAAATATAATTATTTAATTAAAATTAAATATAAATAAAATATAATAAATTATGTTTATTTAAAATAAATAAATTATAAATGCCTATTTGGAGAAAAAAATAATATAAATTATTATATTAGTTAATAATTTTTTATATATTATATGTAAATAGTATATAATATCACACACACACACACAGATATATATATATATATATATATATATATATATATATATATATATATATATAAATTAAGTTTAAAATTTATCATATTTATTTAAATATATGAATAAATTATTATCATATCGATATGATATTATGAACTTAAATTAAAATATGATAAATTTTAAACTTAATTGAACTTATATACATGTGACATTATATACCACTTACATATAGTATATAAAAAATTATTAATTAATATAATAATTTATATTATTTATTTTTTAATAGGCTTTCATAATTTATTATATTTTATTTATATTTAAATATAATTAAATAAATATATTTATATTAAATATAGAGTATATTATTTTAATAAAATTTTAAAATATATTTATATCAAATTAAAAATATCAATTATTTAATTTCATATATTATTATTTTTAAAATAATGAAATAAGTATATTTAAAATCAAAATAATATAATATTTTTATTAAAAAAATTAAAGTTATATATAAACATATATAAAGTTAAAACCGCACTTGGTGACTACCACTTTGACCATTTTAAAAAAAAGTCAAAGCCGTAGTCACCAACTACGGCTTTAAACTTAAAGTTAAAATCGTGGTTGGTAACTACGGTTTCTAACCACTTTAGAAAAATAAAACCATAGTCACCAACTACGGTTTTATGACATGACAGCTTATGTGACACAGACGCATTAGATCGGACATTATTTTCAAAACAACTTTATTTTTTGGATTTTTTTTTAAAACGCACTATTTTGGGTCAAAGCTCCTTAATTTTACTTAATTTCACTTTATTTTATTTTCACATTCCTTGATAAAGAATCGGTTAGTATTTGGATATAAATCATCTAAGTAATTTTAAAGTGTGTTTGATAGTATTTTTATGGAAAATGTTTCTGGTGGGAGTGTTAAGTATTTTTAAGTGAATCATGTATCATGTGTTTCTTTAGAAAATACTACATTCGACATCTTTTATCACTATAAATCATTTTTCAAAATTTTTAAATATGTCTCTTCAATTATGCCTAAAAAACCTGATTTTTTTTTTGAAAAACATTTTTTAAATTGAAAGTATTTGTAAAAAACATTGTCGAATGGAATAATAATTTTAATAATATATTGCATTATAAAATAATTTAAAATATTAGTAATTTTTTATGTAAAATATATACAAAATAATAATAGTGCAGACCTTATTAGGGATCACCAAAGATGAAAATATTGATTTTGATGGATATACCGATAACTTTATTTTCAAGATAATAAAGAAGCAAAATTTATGCACATGAAAGTAAAACTCTTTTATTAATTAAATCAAATGATGAGTAATTTATTATGAAGTCTTTTCTTAAGGAGTTTAATGGGGTAGTAAAGTTAACATTGCTTTCGGTGGAATTCTTTTTGGGAAAGTTATCCTTAGGGTGAGCGGGGTAAAAAAAAATGTTCTTTAACCCAGCTATAGCTGGTCAGTATTAAGAAAAAAGACAAAAAGGAAAAAGTTTTTATGAAAGTTCGGAATAGCTAACACATGAGTGTGGACATGATACTTTTGAGTTGCTTAAGGGAGTCTTTAGCTACTTTAGTCCACTAAAAATGATCTTTCTTCAGTAAGGAGGTAACTGGTTGTCTAAACTTGCCATAATCCTTGATAAATCTTTAGTAGTACCCTATTAATCCCAAAAATCCTCTTAAGGATTTGAGTGAGTTAGGCTACGATCAATGTAACACGCTTTGAATTTTGGTTGAATATGTGACTACTCCTGCTTCTGAAATGATATGCCTTAAGTACTTAATCTGCTTCTTACCAAAAACACACTTTGTTCCCTTTATAAATAATAGATTTTGTTGTAATACTTCCAACACCAACTGCAAATGCCCTAAGCATTTTTTCCAATCACCACCGTAGATTAAGATGTCGTAAAAAAAAAAAAACAAACTTTTTCAAAAATGGCTTAAATATTTCATTCATTAAACTTTAGAACATGGATAGAGCATTAATTAAGCCAAAAGGCATAACTAGGAACTCCTAGTGGCCCTCATCAGTCCTAAAGATTGTTTTATGGACATTTGAATCACCTACTTTAATTTAATGATATCCTAATATGAAATCTAACTTGGAAAAATACTTTGCTCCAAAAAATTCATCCAACAACTCATCAATGACAAGGATAGGGAACAATAATTTGGTTAAGGGCCTTGTAGTGGACACACATTCTCTATGTATTGCCCTTCTTGTTGACCAATAGCATAGACAAAGAGAAAGGGTTCATACTTCTCTTTATAGTAATAACTTCAAGCATTTCTTGTAATACATTTTCAATCTCGTTTTTTGTACATAGGGGATACTTGTACTATCTAATGTTAGGTGGGGTTATCTTTGGTTCAAGTGGAATTTTATGGTAATGTGCTCTTTGAGGTGGTAAACCTTTAGGTTTTAAAAATACAATCAAGTATCAGTACAACATATGAGCCTAATTCAGTTTTTTTTTCCTCCCTCTTCAACTATATTTTCTTTATCCACTTGTATAGAGAAATTTTGAGTTATATTACTTGAGACATGATACTTAGGTCTTTCTGTATTTGATATGCTGAAACTAACTTAATGAGGCCTATAGTCGCACTTCTCAATATGAATTTCCTGCTATCAACAATAAATTCCATTCTCAAATTCTTGAAATCTTATAGTATGGCTCCCAATTTAGCTAGCATTTGAATTCTCAAAACCATATCACACCCATCCAAAGGTATGTGCCTCGAATCTAGCTACCTGAAATTTTTTTCCTTGCATGTTCCATGTCAATTGCTTGTAAATTGCATCACTAGTGATTTTAGTTTTATCCACCACTGTTATCTTCCTAGGGTTGGTAGTTTGTATTGAGCATCTTGTTCTTTTAACCACTGTGAGATCAAGAAAGTTATGGGTGCTTCTTGAATCAATCGGTGTGGTAATGGTCTTCTACTTAATGTTTCTAGAGATCCTTATGGTTTGATGAGATGTTAAACCAAGTATTACATTGATTGAAACCACAAGATCACCCTCCTTGATATGGTTTTCAGCTTAACACATTGCTTCCCCTTTACTTTCATCATCATCTAATAGAAAAATCTACTTCCTTCTACATTTATAGTCAGACTCATGCTGCTTATCATAATAATAAAAAAGTCATTTTTCCCATCTCTCTTACATCTCTGTGGCTAAAGTCTTCTTAATGGTGGTAATTGACCATTTTGATTCTCGTAGGCTATGTTTAGGTCTAGGAAAATTATAGGGAAAATGCAAAACAAAGAAAATAGAGAGGAAAAATAAAAGGAAAGAAAAAGTGAAGGAAAATAACATATAGAGTTAAATATGATAAATTATTTTATTTGCTACTTCAAACTCATTTTTTTATTCTAACTCATCAATATAAAAATTAAATAATTTTAAAATGCATAAGTTTCTAACTAATTTTAATTATATGTAATTTTCTTTGGAATATTTTATAGGACAACCAAACATGAGAAAATCATTTTCCATAGCATTTTTTTTGTTTCCTTTGTACTTTCCGGGAACTAAACATAACCATAGAGTTTATTGTACTCTCCTTACTTCTATTAAAGCCCATAACTTCCTTGAGAATTGCCTTTATTTTTCTTTCCTACAACAAGGCTAACCTAATTGCTAGGCTAGTATGTTCAATTGAAACACGATGATTTGATTTTTAATCATCTCTTTCAAGCTAATAATGAAACACTGAACAAAAAACTCCACAGGTAACCTATTAGTTTTGGCCATTAACACTTCAAACTGCTCTTGGTATGCTAAAATTGTAGAAACCTATTTCAGTTTGGTTATTTGCCCAATAAGATTGTCAGAAGCACAAGAGACAAACCTAGAAACATCTATAAAAAAATGTCCCTAATTGATTTCCTTATCACTAGCTTCTTCGTACCCTGAATCCATTCAAAGACTCTTCCTTTTAAATGTAAGGAAGCCAATCTGCCTTCTCATGATCCTCAATTCTATTAATTTTAAAAAATCTATCACATTTGTAAATTCAGCCATTAGGATTCCCAACTTCAAAATTTGGAAAATTGAGTTTAAAAAACTTAGTTTGAAAGAAGTTTGTATTATGTGAATGATAGTTGATAAAACAAAGGCTATGAATAATTAAGGAAAATACCCAAAAGGGGGGGTGAATTGGGTTTTTCAAAATCTTTTTCCACACAATAATATATGCACAAAATAAATAAAGGAAAGAGATAAAGTTAGAGAATTCAAACTCAGGCTTATAGTGGTTCGGCACTCCTTTGCCTACGTCCACTCTCCTCAATCTCCTAACCGAGTGAGGGTTCCACTAACTTGAAGCTTCAATCAAGCTTTCAATCGTCTTACACTTGGATTCCGGCTCCAATGGGCTCTTACACAACCTCTTCAAGATTTGAACCACTTGAAGGCTTTCACACTCAGTTTACACAAGAATGAAACTCTCAACCTAGCTTAAAGAAGGCTCAAGTACAAGAGAAAGCTAGGATGAATTGCAAGAGTGCACTAAGAATATGCAAGTGATGGTTTAATGCACTAAGAAAGAAAATGAGAGCTTTTTGATCAAGAACAGGTAGGTAGGCTTTGAATGCAATTGTTCTCTTACTAATAAATGAAAAAGAGCTCTCAATTTATAGGTTTCTAAGCTCGGGAGACAAAATCAGCAGAAAGTAGCCTCGACCGGACGAGCAAAGGGTCGACCGGATCACTAGCCGTTGGAGCATTTAATGCATAGCAGGTTACCGTTGCTTCGACCGGACTTCGACCGGACCTCGACCGGACAAGGGGTGAGGCTCGACCGGGAAGAGAAAGCTATTGGGAGAGAGAGAAAGTTTTGTGTCTCCCTCGACCGAACCTCGACCGGACAAGGGGAACCGGTCGACCGGTTATCCAACCGGTTGAGCCGGTTGGCCTCATCCTCGACCGGATGAGCCTTTTGGCCCTGAAAACCTATCCTTTTTGATTTCTTTCTTTTCCAATACTTAGGCAAGGTCTTTAGGTGAGTTTATATGTCAATTTTGAATCAATTTGCCTAAGGTATAATTGATAAAACTCGGGTTTTAAAGAAAATAAAGTTTTAAAGATAAACCAAGTCTTCTAAGATGCATGAAAAGGTATGAACATCCTAAGTGCACTCATGCTATCATCTTATATTCATTTCCTATGATCACAAGTCTTCCAAATGATCTTGATCCCGTAGTCGTTTGGTCCTTGATGAATTTTTGAGATTATGCCTGAGACTCTTAACAATTTAAAACAATTAGTCACTTAACCATGGTTTGTTATCATCAAAACCTGATTAGGAGAACCCTTGGGCTAACAATCTCCCCCTTTTTGATGATGACAAACATTGGTTATCTAGGAGACAGAGAAATCTCCCCCTCAAACCAACCATGGGATAATCAACACAAAATTTAGGAAATTTAAAGCGAGAAGACAATGTAAATCAATAAGAGTGTCATATCATATATAAGTAAGGGCAAGAGTACATGAAAGCATGAGTATGATATGTATGGAAATGAAAAAGGTCTCCTAAGGTCCCTATCCTAACATATCTCCCCCTTTGGCAACATAAAAAAGAAACGAAGGGGAAGCTCAAACAACGTCAAGGCTGAGGAGGTGGTGGTGGAAACACAGAATGGAGGTAAGCCATCATCTCCGCGTGCTGACTCTCCTGACGGCTCTCAAGACGCTCAATCCTCTGTACGAGATGCTCGTGCTGACTCTCCTGGCGGTTCTCAAGATGCTCAATCCTCTGTACAAGATGCTCAAACTGAGAGGTGAAGCCGGCATGATTCTGATCGATGCGATCCTCCATGGAATAAAAGCGAGTATCATGAACCACTGCTAACTCCTCCATACGAGTCCCGAGAGAGCTAATCAGTGCCGACAAGTCCATCCAAGGTGGATGATCAGGAGCATGAGGAGCCTGAGAAGGTAGCTCGGTGAACAATGGTTGAGATGAAGGGCCTGCTGTGAAGGATGACTCAGTCATCATAGGCTCTGAGAAGGTAGCCTCAACATGAATACCCTCTGACTGATGTGGAGGCGGGATGTCAAGCTCGGGCCCTCTCTGCTCAAGGTCCCTCTGAGGGTCCAACCCATCCTCCATCTCTCGGATCTCATCCTCCTCCTCTACTCCGGGGTGTATCTGATCATGTCCCCGGGCCTGTCGCTCTGCCTTCCTAACCCAAGAGCCATCGGGGGCCTTCTCAAGCTTCATGCGCCCCAAAGAATGCTCGTCATCTGTGTCATAGATGCTGGGTGCCTCAAACTCTGTCTCTACACTCAAGTCTATCCCAACATCCTTGAAGACACGAGTGAGGAAGCGGCCGTAGGGAAGCACTCGGGTGGTGCTCTCGCAGCAGGACATCATATGCCTCATCATCACATATCCTACGTGTATCCGCCTCCCGGTGAGAAGTGAGTCGACAAGAAAGGCCTCATAGTAGGAGACCTCATCCCGGTGTCCTCCCTGTGGTAAAAGGATGGAGCATATCATATGATGAAGGACTCGGCTAGGCACGGTCAGGCTATGTGCTGAAGGTTTGCCCATCCCATGGGCATCTGCAAGTCCGCACAGCCTCTGAAGGGCCTCTCTAGGCTCGAACCCGGGGATAGTAGGCCATGCCTTGGCCTCATATACTCTGAGACCAACGGGGGGAATGTCAAGGATGTGGCAAATGCTCTCCGGACTCAGCTCAATCTCAACTCCTCGGACAGTAGTCCTAATTGGTCCTTCAAGTCCATAGGTCATCCTGAAGTAGAATGCACGCACTAAGGTTGGAAAAATAGGCTCATAGACCGTCACAACTGGCAGCCATCCCATCCTGGTGAAGAGTCCCTCAAACCCGAGGCTTTGAAGTTGGAAGAAATTGATGTTTCTTCCTGGAACCACCTTTCTCTTGGCGAAATGTGTCTTGTACCTCTGATAATCCTCAACTGAGCCGAAGAGGGCGGTGTCATACCTCGCCTTTCGGTGAGCCTCGGTCCGCTTAGGCTGCTGAGAGGGCTCAGCAGGGCGTTTGCCCTGAGCCCTGGAAGCACCCGTCTCCTTTCGAGGAGCCATCAGAAATCCACAAATGGAGACAAGCTCGGCAATCAGAGAAGACTAACCCGAAAAAGCCCTAGGCGCGCGGGAAAGGAGCAAAAACCAGAAGATGGCGCGCAAACTGAGAGGAACCCGTCCAGATCCGAAGTCCAAATCCGTCCAAAGATGAAACCCTAGCCTCAAAGTCTCGTCAAAACCACTCCAAAGCCTCAAATCGGTCCAAGGAACAACCCAAACTGGTCTCTGAATGCGGGAAGATGAAGGGTCTTCAAGGTATGCCAGAGAGTAGGAAAAAAACTGACGCGCGAGGGGCTTTTAAACTCCCAGCCCCGACGAACCGGTCGACCGGTTGCTCAACCGGTCGACCGTTTGGTCAACGGTCAACGGTTACATTTTCCAATTTTTCTTGCGTTTTAATGTCTCGTGATCCTCCCCCTGCTCTTTTCAGTTGAAATCCCCAATTTTTGATGTCCATTGCCACGGGACTTTTGATTTTTGGTCAAAAATTGACCTATTTCCTAAGGGATTGCTATATGATGCATATGAGATGAAATTTATGCAATCATAATGCATTTCCAACAAGAATTCATTATACAAACATCAGATCAAAGAGAAATAACCCCTAGTTGTCTTCTAATATCGAAAAATTGTTCTTCACTTAGAGGTTTTGTAAAGATATCGGCAAGTTGATCTTTTGTGCTTACAAATTCAAGTGTAATGTCACCCTTTTGTGTATGATCTCTAAGAAAATGATGCCTAATTTCTATATGCTTGGTCCTAGAATGTTGCACGGGATTTTTTGAAATATTTATGGCACTAGTGTTATCACATTTGATAGGAACATGCTCAAAAGACAAGTTAAAATCACTAAGTGTTTGTTTCATCCAAAGGATTTGAGCACAGCACAAACCGGCTGCTATGTATTCGGCTTCCGCCGTTGACAAAGCTACCGAATTTTGCTTCTTACTATGCCATGAGACAAGTGAGTGTCCTAAGAAATGACAAGTGCCACTAGTGCTCTTTCTTTCAACTCTACAACCGGCAAAATCGGCATCCGAGAAACCAATCAATTCAAAATTATCACCCTTAGGATACCACAAACCAATATTCATTGTCCCTTTCAAATATCTAAGAATTCTTTTAACGGCACTTAAGTGAGATTCTTTAGGACAAGATTGAAATCTAGCACACAAGCATACACTATACATGATATCGAGTCTACTAGCGGTCAAATAAAGCAAGGATCCTATCATGCCTCTATACATAGTTGAGTCAATAGATTTACCTTTTTCATCCATGTCAAGCTTGATGGATGAACTCATTGGAGTTTTCATCACCTTGGCTTCTTCCATGTTGAACCTCTTGAGAAGATTCTTTATATACTTTGCTTGATTGATGAAAGTCCCTTCCTTTAGTTGCTTGATTTGAAGTCCAAGGAAGAAATTGAGTTCTCCCATCATGCTCATTTCAAACTCACTATGCATACACTTAGAGAAATCTTCACAAAGAGAGTCATTAGTAGCTCCAAAAATAATATCATCAACATATATTTGAACTAGGAGCATGTCCTTGTCTTTGGTTTTTATGAAAAGAGTTGTGTCAATTTTTCCCATTTTAAAACCCTTTTTCAAAAGAAATTTACTTAGTCTTTCATACCAAGCTCTAGGTGCTTGTTTCAAACCATAAAGTGCCTTTTTAAGTTTAAAAACATGGTTTGGAAAGTTAAAGCTTTGAAAACCGGGTGGTTGTTCAACATAGACTTTCTCATTTATAAAGCCATTTAGAAAAACACTTTTCACATCCATTTGATAGAGAATAAAGTCTTTGAAACATGCAAAAGCAAGCAACATTCTAATTGCTTCCAATCTAGCTACGGGGGCAAAAGTCTCTTCATAGTCTATTCCTTCTTCTTGATTATACCCTTGGGCTACCAATCTTGCCTTATTTCTTACTATGATGCCATTTTCATCCATTTTGTTTCTAAAGACCCATTTGGTTCCAATAACACTTTGATTTGAAGGTCTTGGTACTAGTTCCCATACTTCACTTCTTTCAAATTGATTTAATTCTTCTTGCATAGCAATCATCCAATTTTCATCAACTATAGCATCTTTTATGTTTTTAGGTTCAATTTGAGAGATGAATGCAAGATTATTACAAATATTTCTAAGGGATGATCTAGTTCTTACCCCACTTGATGGATTACCAATGATTTGATCTTGTGGATGGTTAATGACAAACTTCCAATCTTTTGGAAGGTCTTGGCTTGATTCACCTTGCACTTGTTGAGGAGGAGGTAGTGCCAAAGGTGATTCTTCTTTCTTGGGATCCTCTCCACTTTCTTCTTGTTGTCTTTTGTCCTCAATTTACAATTTTCCCATGGAGGTCTCCAATCCTAAATCGTCATCAAAACTTTCTCTTTCTTGAAGAGAATTGTTAGATTCATCAAAAATGACATGGATGGACTCTTCTACAACCATGGTTCTTTTGTTGAAAACTCTAAAAGCTTTACTTGAAGTTGAGTAGCCAAGAAAAATTCCAACATCGGATTTTGCATCAAATTTTCCAAGATTATCTTTGGTGTTTAATATAAAACATTTGCACCCAAAGACTTTGAAATAGCTAATGTTGGGTTTCTTGTTTTTCCAAAGCTCATAGGGAGTTTTCTTAAGAATGGGCCTCAACAATATTCTATTTAAAACATAGCAAGAAGTGTTTACCGCTTCGGCCCAAAAATACTTTGGCAAATTGTTTTCATTTAGCATGGTTCTAGCCATTTCTTGAAGAGTTCTATTTTTCCTTTCAACTACCCCATTTTGTTGAGGAGTTCTAGGAGCCGAAAAATTGTGATTGATACCATGCTTATTGCAATATTCCTCAAAGTCAAAATTCTCAAATTCTCTCCCATGATCACTTCTAATGCAAGTGATTGAAAAACCTTTTTCATTTTGAACCTTGTTACAAAATTTTGAAAACTCATAAAAAGCTTCACTCTTTTGACTTAAAAACAAGACCCATGTGTATCTAGAGAAATCATCCACAATGACATAAGCATAAGATTTTCCTCCTAGACTAGGTGTTCTAGAAGGACCAAATAAATCCATGTGTAGCAATTCAAGAGGTCTAGATGTTGAGATGAAATTTTTGTTTTTAAAAAGAGTTTTTGATTTGCTTTCCCATTTGACAAGCTTCACAAATTTTGTCTTTTTGAAAATTAATTTTGGGAAGGCCTCTAACGAGTTCATCTTTGTTGAGTTGGGAAATGAGGTCCATGTTAGCATGTCCCAACCTCCTATGCCACAACCAACTTTGATCATGCATGCTTGAAAAACATCTATCATGGCCATCATATTTTGAAATATTTATAGCATATACATTTTCACATCTATGGCCCATGAAGATGGTTTTGTCATTTTGAATATCCTTGATGATACAATGAGATGCTTCAAAAATTACTTTAAAACCTTTGTCACAAAGTTGACTAATGCTCAAAAGATTGTGTTTTAAACCATCTACTAATAAAACACTTTCAATAAGGGAGGATGCACCATTACCTATGTTACCTTGACCAATGATTCTTCCTTTTGCATTGTCTCCAAAGGTGACATATCCTCCTTTTCTCTTTGTAAGGAAAGCAAACTTGGATTCATCCCCGGTCATGTGTCTTGAGCACCCACTATCCAAGAACCACTTATCCTCCTTTGAGCCCTACAAAATAGAATTCAAGTTGGTTTAGGTACCCATTTCTTTTTGGGTCCTTGAGGGTTAGTGACTTTGGATTTTTCAATCCAAACCTTTTTAACCTTAGCATTTGAATTCTTTTGAGCACCATTTCTTAAGGGACATGTACTACTAATGTGCTCTCCTCTTCCACAAAAGTTACAAATATTGGAAGGACATTCACTTGAGGATTCTTTTACAAAATAGTTTTTAAAATACTTTTGGTTCTTTGAAGATTTGAATCCTAGTCCTTGTTTGTCAAAAACACATTTTTGGCTTGCTAAGATCATTTCAAAGGACTTTTGTCCACAAGAGAAAATTGAAAGAGAGGAGGTCAACCATTCATTTTTCTTTTTCAAAATTTCGTTTTCATTTCTTAAAATCTCATTCTCTTTTTCAAGATGAGTTTTAGAGATTTCATCAATCGAAAACTTTTCTTTCACTTCCTCAAGTTCTTTTTCAAGTTCTTGAATTCTCTTTTTAAGAGAATTATTTTTCAAACTAAGTTTTTCAAAATCCTCATATAGTTCTTCAAAAATAACATGCATATCTTCATCACTAGAGTTAGAGTTTACCTCATCAAGATCATCTATTGCCATGAAGCACATGTTTGCCACTTCTTTTTCCTTTTCTTCCTCGGAAGATTCTTCACTCTCACTCCAAGTGGCCATCATTGCCTTCTCCATTCTTCTTTTGGCTTCAATTTTGTAGAGAGGACAATCATATTAATGTGTCCCGGCTTTTTGCATTTGAAGCATATCAAATCTCCTTTCTCTTCCCATTTTTCCTTGTCACCATGTGATGAGGATTCCCTTCTTGAGGGATTTCTTCTAGAGATAAACTTTTTCCCTCTAAACCTTTCACCTCTCATGTACTTGTTTAGCTTTCTTGTGATGAGAGCTAAATCATCATCTTCTTCACTTGGCTTTTCTTCTTCAACATCTTCTTCTTCCTTGGTTGTAGCTTTGAGGGCTATGCTTTTCTTCTTTTTGTCTTCACTTTCTTGTAGTTGCTTTGTCAAACTGATTTCATAAGTCATCAATGACCCTAAGAGTTCTTCCATAGGTAGCTTGGTCAAGTCTTTAGCTTCTTGAATAGCGGTGACCTTTGTATGCCACTTTGAGGGGAGATACCTCAATATCTTCATCACCTTTTCGGATTCATTTATGACCCTTCCCAATGCTTCAAGGCCATTGACAATTTCAGTGAACCTAGTGATCATCTCAACAATAGTTTCAGTTTCTTTCATTGAAAACAATTCATAGTTATGGACAAGTATATTAATTTTTTACTCTTTCACTTGATTTGTTCCTTCATGAGTTATTTCAAGCAACCTCCAAATTTCCTTAGCAGATTTACATTGGCATATTCTATTATATTCATTCCTATCCATAACACATTGCAAAGTAAAAACGGCTTTAGCATTTAATTGAAAATTTCTTCTATCAAGCTCATTCCATTCTTTCTTGGGTTTTGGAACCAACACTCCATCAACTAATTTAGTGGGAAAAGTTGGGCCATCTTCAATGACATCCCATACATCTAAATCAGTTGATTGTAAGAACCAAGTCATTCTAGCTTTCCAATAGGGATAGTCGGTTCCCGTAAAGAATGCAGCTCTATGTTTTGAAAAATTTTCAGTTTGAGATGAGCTTGATGGAATAGACATTTTCCTCTTAGACGATTAAGTCTTAAGCAAGAGGTCTAGCTCTGATACCAATTGATAAAACAAAGGCTATGAATAATTAAGGAAAATACCCAAAAGGGGGGGTGAATTGGGTTTTTCAAAATCTTTTTCCACACAATAATATATGCACAAAATAAATAAAGGAAAGAGATAAAGTTAGAGAATTCAAACTCAGGCTTATAGTGGTTCGGCACTCCCTTGCCTACGTCCACTCTCCTCAATCTCCTAACCGAGTGAGGGTTCCATTAACTTGAAGCTTCAATCAAGCTTTCAATCGTCTTACACTTGGATTCCGGCTCCAATGGGCTCTTACACAACCTCTTCAAGATTTGAACCACTTGAAGGCTTTCACACTCAGTTTACACAAGAATGAAACTCTCAACCTAGCTTAAAGAAGGCTCAAGTACAAGAGAAAGCTAGGATGAATTGCAAGAGTGTACTAAGAATATGCAAGTGATGGTTTAATGCACTAAGAAAGAAAATGAGAGCTTTTTGATCAAGAACAGGTAGGTAGGCTTTGAATGCAATTGTTCTCTTACTAATAAATGAAAATGAGCTCTCAATTTATAGGTTTCTAAGCTCGGGAGACAAAATCAGCAGAAAGTAGCCTCGACCGGACGAGCAAAGGGTCGACCGGATCACTAGCCGTTGGAGCATTTAATGCATAGCAGGTTACCGTTGCTTCGACCGGACTTCGACCGGACCTCGACCGGACAAGGGGTGAGGCTCGACCGGGAAGAGGAAGCTACTGGGAGAGAGAGAAAGTTTTGTGTCTCCCTCGACCGAACCTCAACCGGACAAGGGGAACCGGTCGACCGGTTATCCAACCGGTTGAGCCGGTTGGCCTCATCCTCGACCGGATGAGCCTTTTGGCCCTGAAAACCTATCCTTTTTTATTTCTTTCTTTTCCAATACTTAGGCAAGGTCTTTAGGTGAGTTTATATGTCAATTTTGAATCAATTTGCCTAAGGTATAATTGATAAAACTCGGGTTTTAAAGAAAATCAAGTTTTAAAAAATAAACCGAGTCTTCTAAGATGCATGAAAAGGTATGAACATCCTAAGTGCACTCATGCTATCATCTTACATTCATTTCCTATGATCACAAGTCTTCCAAATGATCTTGATCCCGTAGTCGTTTGGTCCTTGATGAATTTTTGAGATTATGCCTGAGATTCTTAATAATTTAAAACAATTAGTCACTTAACCATGGTTTGTTATCATCAAAACCTGATTAGGAGAACCCTTGGGCTAACAATAGTCAATCCTGCTTCTTTTGATTGAAGCACTGTCCCCATTACCTAACTCATCTACTCTAGAAGTCATGTGTTTGAATTTCAAGTTTATAGTTACAACCATACCTTCAACAGTTCCAATAAGGTGAATGTTTGTTTATTTGATGAGTCCTTCAACTATTTAACCACATTGTCAAGTTTATGGTGTTCTTATGCTCTAGTCTCTTCCACCATGATTGGTACCAAGTTTGTGCTCTGATACCAAATCTTAAAACCCAAGAAGAAGATGCAAATTGGAAGAACAAATTTTGGATTTTTCTTATTAAGATTCTTTTTCATGTCATTCCCCTATTACATTCCTTATTTTATATAGGCTATTTGCCTTTTAGAGGATAAATGAGACAAAGAAACTAAATTAAGATAAGGAAATTGAATGAACTTAAATTAAAGAACGCAAAAATACTAACGGATTCTATGGACCCTTCATTACGACGATAACAGGTTCTCATTGCATGTTTGGGTTTGTAGAAATTCAAAAGAAAATTTCACCTAGTTTCCCTTGGAACTTTATTTGAGGGAAAACATTTGATAAAATATCTATTTCTTTTCCCATAATTAAGAAAAACCTTCCAAAATGCTAATACAATCACATGTATCCAATATCCAATTAATTATATATGAATAATTCAAAATATGAGGTTAAGTAATGGTTATCTATTTAATAAAAAACTCAATATGAAGTTATTTTTATTTCATATGTGGATATTAAGATTATTTATTGAATTTGATTAATAATTTATAATTATTCTACTTAATAAATTTCAATTGGGAAATTATTTTATTATTTAATAGTGCTTAGTAATTTCAACTAGTAATTATTTGAGGTTAATTAATACATACCACTGAATAAAAATTTAAATATGAATTTATTTTTATTTTTTATGTGGATATTAAGATTATTTGTAGAAATTGATTAATAATAATCTAGGGTTAAGTCGGATTGATCTATTGAACAATGATTTCCATACAAATAAATTTATTTATTTGTAATTAGAATTAGTTATATGTCATAGGCATGAATTTTTCAAAACATCATATGCCAACTATGGTTTACCCTTAATACTCAACATTGGTCTACGATCATTTAAATGGTCAACCATGATGCAAAAATATTTGTCATCCAAGGGATTAGATGTGTGATTATGTGAACTAAAACTGTTTTCTATTTTTTAAAACATAAAAGACGGTTAAAAAAATAAAATAAAAATGTTTGGTCCTATTTTATTAAGTTAAAGAACAAAAAAAAATGTTTTTTTTTTAAATTTATTAAGAAAATGTTGTTTATAAAAATAGTTTTTTTATTTTGATTTTGGGTAATATTGTAAATTTAATTTATATAATATTGATTAAATTTAATTTATGTCTCATTAAAAATAAATTTATTTTTGTAATTACAAATAAGTTAAAAAAATAAGTAGTTTTTAATAAAACATGAATAGCAATTTTACAATGAAATCATAAATCTTATTTGTTTGTTTCTTTCTCTTGTTAGCGAGACAAGTTGTAAATACCACAATTCTTCTACGGTGAAAGGACATGGGTTTAGAATGGTTGTTGGGACTTGGAGAATAATGCGAAGACTTGCGGAAGACTTTTATGTATGACTTTCAAAAGGCAAATTGCTCTAGCCATCTCTGTATTTTCTTCTTCCCCTTCATTTTTGTGTCGGTAGAAGTTGGAAACCTTCATACGTGGAGAAGCCATGAGTCCATATTGGATGGATGCTCGTTCGAATTCTGCTTTTCTTTTTGCTTTTCTCATAATCTCTTCTTTCCCCTCTACCTTTGCCGGACTCTTAGACCCATGTCCAAATGTTGCAAACCTCTCCACTTCATGGACCAACACCCCTGGAGAATGGGTGAACTCCTCGGATTCGGCGATTGTGAAGCCTATCCTTCTCAGCCTCGGAGAAACCAGTGGCCCAGGTTTCCTATGTGGCTTCCACTGTCACTATGAGAACAATTCATGCCTCTTTGCCATTCTTATCTTCCAAGACGTATATTCTCCACAGCTTGTGTGGTCTGCTAATCGAAACCGTCCAGTTCGATTTAATGCTACTCTACGACTCACTGAAGATGGAAATTTGATCTTAGCAGATGCCGATGGCACTTTTGTTTGGTCTACAAACACAGCCGGCAAGTCTGTTTCAGGCTTAAACTTGACTGAAACTGGGAACCTTGTGCTGCTTGACCGAAACAATGAAATGGTGTGGCAGTCTTTTGATCACCCCACTGACTCCTTAGTCCTTCAACAGAAGTTGGTTCCTGGGAAGAAGCTCATCTCCAGCGCATCTGCATCAAATTGGACTCATGGTTTGTTTTCACTTTCCCTTACGAATTATAGTGTTGCTGGTTACATACAGTCAAATCCTCCCCAGCTCTATTATGAATGGGAGCAATATTTTTTTCCTAGTATCAAATATATCAAATACACCAACGGAAACCTCACTGTGTACTCTGACTGGGGGCTTGAGGAATTTACTCCGTTCGCTCCAATTCCTAGTACATTATCTGCTCAATACATGAGGTTGGGGTCTGATGGTCATTTGAGGGTTTTCGAGTGGAAAGAAACTGAATGGCAGGGGGCGGTTGATCTCATGGACGGAGTTCTAACTGAATGCCAGTACCCTTTGGCATGTGGGAAATACGGTATTTGCTCAGCAGGGCAGTGCACCTGTCCTGGAGCTTCTGATAATGGAACAATTTATTTTAGGCCAATAAACGAAAGGCAAACCAACCTGGGCTGCTCCGCAATTACACCCATTTCTTGCCAATTATCTCAATATCATAGTCGTCTTGAGCTTCAAAACACGAGCTACTTCACTTTTCAAGTGGACATGCAGTCTACAAATGTGGAGATTTGCAAGCAGACCTGTTTGAAGAACTGTTCGTGCAAAGCTGCTCTGTTTAGACATCCTTCAAATCATTCAAGTGGAGATTGCTGCTTGCTATCTGATGTCTTTACACTCCAGAACATGGAAACATTGAATCCAACTGATAATTTTAGTACATCATTGTTTCTTAAAGTAGAGAATTCTCCAACTGAAAAGAATGTGGGGGAAGGTGGAAATGTAGTTGAGAAGAAAGCAGGGAATGCTCGAATCATACTTGGATCAAGTCTTGGAGCCCTCTTTGGTGTGCTTATTTTGATAGGAGCTTTCATTTTTCTTTTCTGGAAGAGAAGAGATTCCGAGGAAGCTGAGGAGGATCATCTAGACTGCATACCAGGAATGCCTACTAGATTCTCCCTTGAAGACTTGAAAGCCATCACAGAAAACTTTAGCTGCAAACTTGGGGAAGGAGGATTTGGATCAGTCTTTCAAGGGACTTTGAGCAATGGAATCAAAGTTGCAGTTAAGAATCTTGAAGGGTTGGGTCAAGTAAAGAAGTCGTTTTTAGCTGAAGTTGAGACAATAGGTAGCGTTCACCATGTCAATTTGGTAAGATTGATTGGATTTTGCGCAGAAAAATCTCATAGGCTTTTAGTCTACGAGTGCATGTGCAATGGATCCTTGGATAAGTGGATCTTCCATGGAAACCGAGACCTTGCTCTTGGTTGGCAATCCAGAAGGAAGATCATCCTTGACATAGCCAAGGGACTGTCCTATCTCCACGAGGACTGCAGGCAGAAAATATTTCACTTGGATATCAAACCCCAAAACATCCTCTTAGATGAAGATTTTAATGCAAAAGTGTCTGATTTTGGATTGTCAAAGCTCATCGACAAAGACCAGAGCCAAGTTGTAACAAGAATGAGGGGAACACCTGGTTACTTGGCTCCTGAATGGCTGACATCCATTATCACAGAAAAAGTTGATGTTTACAGCTTTGGGGTTGTGGTATTAGAGATCCTGTGCGGGAGGAAAAACCTAGATCGGTCTCAGACCGAGGAAGATATGCACTTACTAGGTATTTTCAAGAGAAAGGCAGAAGAGAACCGACTTGCAGATATAATCGATAAGTGCAGTGAGGATATGCAGTTACATGGAGCAGATGTTGTGGAGATGATGAAGGTGGGTGCATGGTGCCTCCAAAGTGATTTTGCAAGGAGGCCCTCCATGTCAGTGGTGGTGAAGGTTTTGGAAGGTTTAGTGGATATTGAGGATAACTTGGAGTACAGTTTCTCATATTCCCCACGACCACCAAAAATTGCAGGCATGGGGAACAAGGCTGCTGATGCTGCTACTGCAGTACCAATACCATCTGCTTTATCAGGACCAAGGTGAAGAGACAGGTAATTAAAATACATGTGGAGTTTTTATGGTATAGTTTTGGGTTGGATTTTTATGTCTATATGAAAATCCTCAAAATTTTAGACATCCATTAATTCGCCCTTCAAAAGTGAAAAGTTGGGCTCTCGTTTGTTTTTCCTTCCACAATAATTTTAGCTGAATTAGCCAAACCATTGAAAGAACAAGTCATAGCATTTCACTCTTTCTTTTCCTCTTTTATTTGTTGTTTGATGAAAGATTGATTAATTTATTGATCATAAAAGTGCTTTTAATAATAATTTCAGTGATATATTATATTATAAAAAATAATTTTTAAAAGATTACTAATTAAAAACCACTTCATAGTTAGGATTTTTAGAATATCAATAACCTTATTTTGTAAATAATAATGATAATTAACCACCTAATAATGCAGAACTTGTGAGGATGACTTCCAAGTCCTAAATTCCTTTCTCATACTTTTTTTCCAGGAAAGTGAGAACACACTAGTAGGCTTCTCTGGTCAAATACGATGGCTCCAATTTCCAGGAAGAAAATTATGAAGATCACTAATCAACTCTTACTTTTCGTCCTCTCTCTTTGACTGGAATCACTAATCACAAATATGACTGGATTCCTATTTGTGAATAGAGATGCAAAATTTATCCACGTGAAAGACAAAGACTTTTATTAGATCAATGAGGACCCTTGCCTGTGGATGAGTCATTTATTGAGGAGTCTTCTCTAAAGGAGTTTAATGGGGTAGTAAAGTCAACAATGTTTTTCTCGTGGAGAAAAGATATGATGAATGAAGAATTTCTGTCTTTTAAAGAAATGCATGAATCATATCCATCCATGGTTCAAAGTCACGATATCGGTCATTGACTCGAAAGGTTCCGAGGCGTATTGGTCTCGATGTATTGGCTTGGTATCAGACGATTTGTAAAATAAACTAATTAGAAAATTATAAAAATTATAAAAATATTATGTAAATCATCATAAAAATATAGACAATTAAGCTCAAAAAATTAATAAAATAAAATTGTCTCATATTTAACATTATTTAAATAGTTATAAAAGTATCCGCTCAAAATTATTTATGATGATGCTAATAAAAGAAAATTATTTTATTTCAAATATAATAACATTTTTACTAACAAACATACAATACAATAATCAATTCCATGTTGAATGATAAGGGGGTTCAAAATCATCATTATCAGTCCTACGACGAGTATACAAATTGGGATGATAATTCCCGTAGTGAGGATATGGTTGAAAGAGTTGTTCATAATTCGAATATGTTGGTTGATATGATTGACTTGATGATCCATAATTAGGAAAATATGGTTTCGAAGGCTGTTCGGAATCAATACCATATTGATAGTATCCAAAACCTCGATAAGCAATGCTACTGCTACTAGAAGATTGATCATATCTATAGGAATCACTAGCTTGTGTTCCAATATTTGAATATCCCTTTTGATGCATCATTGGAAATCGATCAAAATCATTTCTATTAAAAGTACTGGAAGAGCTATCACGGTATCTAAAGTTGTGATATGATCTATCATCTACTCCTCTGAAATACGACCTTGATCCTATACCCAAATTCTGTAAGTGCTCATCAATACGATGATAATTTAATCTATGATAATCATGCCCACTAGAATAATCATCATTGTTGGGAAATGTAGTTAGTCTTTCCAAATGCTTTCGTTGTTCCCATATCTC
Organism: Vitis amurensis; assembly: GCA_037355405.1. NCBI lineage: Eukaryota > Viridiplantae > Streptophyta > Magnoliopsida > Vitales > Vitaceae > Vitis > Vitis amurensis. The sequence continues at coordinate 17,405,989 of CM074681.1, read as the reverse complement.
TGGTCGATATCCATGATCTGTATCTTGTGTGGCATAGTAATTTTCATCTCCTTATGCCCATGACATGCTAGAATCTACTTGACTAACATAACCGCCACCAATGCTACCATCTCCTCTAGTACCCTCACCAGTGTCACCAACTCCTTAGTGCCACCACCCTGCCTACTGTCCCCATTGTCACCATCATCACCACTAGAACTTGAAGAAATTATTCTAGGAGACTTACCTTTATGACGGGAATTAATATTTCTTTCTTATGTAGCATTACTTGTATGCCTACTAACTCTACAATTTGTGGCACCATCATCTTCATGAACTGTTTCTCTACCTTCTTTATTAGGGGGAAGACCTTTATCCAACCAATCCAAATTATCGGATGATAAAATAGGTTCATCTTCTTCTCATATCCACTCATCTAATATATCATCATCATTAAAGATATGATTCAGATCAGTTGGATTGTATAAATATTCATTGTTTCGCTCTTGCATCAATTTCTTAACTCGAAGTCGCATATTGTAGTGCACATAAACTAACTTTTTGTAGACCCTCAATTTTGTCCCTTTAGCACATGTCTTTAAGTTCATTTCCAGTGCTCCACAGTAGTTCCTTGGTGACCCATTGCTACTCATACTACTTAATTTTTTTTAGCCACCTTGGAGACTTTAGTTGAGGGATTTATTTGACCACTCATTGTGAACTTGGCAACCCCTAGTTTAGTTTAGGTTTCCTTCACTTAGGTGCACTTTAGGTTAAACTTAGTTAGGCCCACCTAGTCTCACCCTAGGCTCGTATAGGTACACTTGACTCATTAGGGACCACCTTAGGCCCATTTAGACACCTTAGGCCCGTTTAAGTTCACTTGGCCCACTTAGGCCCACTTGACCCATTAGACATTCTTAGCGTGACTTGTATGGTTGCATGACTCATTTATCTCATTTAATTATTCATTTATTTTCATTTTTTCTTATTATTATTATCAATCACCTTTATTTAATCATTTATTATTTATTTATTTATTTATATTTATTTTTATTGTTATTAATCACATTTATTTATTTAGTTATTTTATTATTTTTTATCTATTTGTTTTGTATCTTGTTATTTGTTTATTTATTATTATTTTATCATTTTTTGATTTATTTATTTTTATTCATTTATTTAATTTAATAATTTGAAGTTTTTATAGAAAAATCTACCAATTGAGAAGTTTTTGGAAAAGGTAGGACTCTTTACGTGATATGCATGGATTCATTTTTGAAATTTAAAAAGAGTTTTTCTGGTGGATGAGACAGAGAATTCAGAGTGAGGAAAACTCCTTAGAGGGAGCGACTGCTAATTGCTATAAATATAGCAATTAGTATAGCAATTAGCAGTCGCTCCCTCTAAGGAGTTTTCCTCACTCCGAATTCTCTATCTCATCCACCAGAAAAACTCTTTTTAAATTTCAAAAATGAATCCATGCATATCACGTAAAGAGTCCTACCTTTTCCAAAAACTTCTCAATTGGTAGATTTTTCTATAAAAACTTCAAATTATTAAATTAAATAAATGAATAAAAATAAATAAATCAAAAAATGATAAAATAATAATAAATAAACAAATAACAAGATACAAAACAAATAGATAAAAATAATAAAATAACTAAATAAATAAATGTGATTAATAACAATAAAAATAAATATAAATAAATAAATAAATAATAAATGATTAAATAAAACATTAGTAGATGGGTTTTGGGCGAATGAAGAGATATAGGAAAAAAATGAAGTTTTTCAAAAGGGGACTTGGAGCATGCTAAGGAAAAAGCAAGGGGGGAGATCTAAGACTACAAACCAGTGGAGATTTTCTTGTCGGAAGGAAGCGTTTCCAGAATGACAGAGGTTATATGTTTGTTTGCATTGGTACTTGATTGTTTCTATAGATGTTGATTTCTTCATTTGGAGTCCTCTAGTTATGGTTTAGGGCTACAAGGTTCTATCTTTTTGTTATTTACTGTGCATTACATGAGAACTATGGCTATATTTGTTTGCTGGAATCTACTCGTACTCCCCTCACCAACCTAAGCCCATGGAATAAAATATGAAATGTGGCTTCCATTGGTTCTTCCCTTTGTTGTTTATTTTTTCCATGCAGTGTTTCCAATCTTCCTCTGTTTTATGTGGATATTTCGAGTATTTCCAGCCATGTATGCTTCATTGATGATGGCGCTAGAGAATGGCTTCTTGATGCTGTCAAAACTTGATATCCAAATTTGGAAAAAGAAAGCAGGTTCAGGGGTCTCTCGTACAACTACTATTCCAAGAGGAATATTGTTTGGCACCCGTCGAAATATCTGTTACTGGAAAATGAAGGAAGCAGAATAGGGGTAGAAGAACAGAAGACGACCTTCAACTTTCACGGGGTATATTTATTTTGAGATTTTCATTCTTATGGGGCTGGATTGAGGTGAAGTGAGTTGCAGTTCAAATTGATCCATTGCATGATCTTTCTGTGATGCCGCCACTATGATTAAAACAAAAAAAATGATCAAAAGAGGAAAGAGTTTAGTTTCTTCGCCTTTGGTGTTCTCAAACGATGCTAAGAAGTTGCTTGTTTGCACTAGCAACACCGTCTCTATCTTCAGCACTTCAATTAGCTTGCAGATCACAGAGTTGGAAGGGCACACAACACTTGTAACATCGGTTATAGTGGTTCCGATTTTTACTCCTTCCAACAAAATCTTGTGCTACTGCTGGACTTCTTCACTGGATGGAACCGTTCGTTATTGGGACTTTTCACTACCTGAATTGATGAAGACAATTGATATTCGGTTGCCAATCTTCTCCATGACGACCAGCCAAAGGTGCATCGACAAATCTTGAAGTGTAACTGGACAAAGTCTCGTATAGCTACTGTGTTGGTCTGAGATAAAATCATATATTTTTATTCTATATAAATTCATTAGAGTACAGGTGTATATATAGACAAGAGAAAATGCTATACATGGACTACATGGATTACGGCTACAATTGCTGAGGGATTGCAGTGACTGATTGCAGTGATTGATTTTCCTCCTTTAATGGTTCAAAGAACAGCTCACGCCAACACTTCCCCTCAAGTTGGTACGTAAATATCAATAAGTCCCAACTTGTCTAGTGAGTGATGGAATATTTTACTGCTCACAGCTTTTGTAAGAATATCGGCCAGTTGGTCTTCGGATTTCACAAAAGGGAATTGGATAATCTTTGCATCAAGATTTTGTTTAATAAAGTGTCGATCTACTTCTACGTGCTTAGTCCGATCATGCTGAATGGGATTATAGGAGATGTCAATTGCTGCTTTATTATCACAAAACAACTTCATCTTGGAGTCAGGGGCAAAACCAATCTCTGTTAGAAGTCTCCTAAGCCACAATAACTCACATAGCCCTTTAGCCATTCCACGAAACTCAGCTTCCGCACTGGATAGAGCGACCACCTTCTGTTTTTTGCTTCTCCAAGTAACCAAGTTTCCTCCAACAAAAGTGAAGTAGCCTGAGGTGGATTTCCTATCCATGATGTTCCCTGCCCAATCTGCATCTGTATATCCTTCTACTCTTAGGTGATCATTTTTGGAGAACATAAGTCCCTTTCCGGGGGAGGACTTCAAATATCTCAAAATCTGCATAACGGCACTCATATGATCTTCACTTGGACAATGCATAAACTGGCTTACCACACTTACTGCATAAGCAATATCCGGCCGTGTGTGAGAAAGATAAATAAGCTTGCCTACCAGTCTTTGATACCTTCCTTTGTCTGTTGGTACTTGATTGGGATATTCTCCAAGTTTGTGATTCGGAATTATTGGAGTTTCTGTAGGCTTACAATCAAGTAATCCAACCTCTGTTAATAGGTCTAAAATATATTTTCTCTGAGACAGGAATATACCTCGCTTTGATCTAGCAACTTCAATTCCCAGAAAGTATTTTAGTCCTCCTAGGTTCTTCATTTCAAACTCAGATGCCAACTGCTCTTGAAGTCTCGCTATCTCCTCTGATTCGTCTCCTGTGATGATCATATCGTCTACATAGACTATCAGAGCAGTCAGTTTGCCCTGTCTATGCTTTAGGAACAAAGTGTGATCAGAGTTACTTTGCTGGAATCCATACTTTTTCATTGCCGTACTGAATCTCCCAAACCAAGCTCGAGGTGATTGTTTCAACCCGTATAGAGTTCTTTGTAATTTGCAAACAATGTTGCCTTCTGTGTTGGCTACATATCCTGAGGGAATGTCCATATATATATATCTTCTTCTAGATCACCATGTAAAAACGCATTCTTTACATCGAACTGATGCAGGGGCCAATCCAGATTTGCTGCAAGTGACAACAATACTCTCACCGTATTTAGTTTGGCAACGGGTGAGAATGTTTCCCGATAGTCAACTCCGTATGTCTGCGTGAATCCTTTTGCTACAAGTCTCGCCTTGTAATGCTCAATTGTTCCATCTACCTTGTATTTGATAGAAAACACCCACTTGCACCCCACTGTTTTCTGTCCTTTAGGTAGATTGACAAGAATCCAGGTCTTATTTTTCAATAGTGCCTCCATCTCCTCCTTCATAGCCTGGACCCACCTCGGGTCTTTCATTGCTTCTTCAACACTTGTAGGAACCTGACACGAGGAGAGTGCATCTACGAAAGTCTTTAGAGGTTCAGGAAGTGTCTTTGTGGATACATAGTTGGCAATCGGGTATTTCAACCTCCGGTCTTCTATGTTAGGAGAGTATCTATCTGGTGGCTTGCCTCGATTATGCCTGTATGGTAACTCATAGCCCACATGAGCATCATTAGTTAACACAGGTGTACTCAGAGTGTTCAGGGAACTTACCTCAGGAATATTCTCAGGAGATGGGTCTTTGGATCTTTGTGGGAGAAGGGGGTACTATCGACTGCTTTGTGGCTGTTGCTCTTCAATTACTAATGGTAGACCACCAGGTTCTGTGTCAACATCAGGTTCTGTATTGGATACGAGAAACAACAGGCTCAACATCAATTCTAGTATTGGATACGAAACAACAGAGCTCTCAATCAAACCTCAGCCAATTCAACTCTTTATTTTGAGGCGCCCCCGAAGAGTAGAAGTGGATGTGGTCGGAAAGTAGAAAGTCTCTGATTCCAAGAAGGTGACATCCATCGTCACATAGGTACGATGATTAGATGGATCATAACAGCGATATCCCTTTTGATGTAGGCCATGCCCCAAAAAAAGACACCGGACTGCGCATGGATCAAGTTTAGTGCGTTGATCCTTGTGTAAATGAACGAAGGCAACACAGCCAAATACTCGAGGCGGAAGTATTAAGGCAGTAGGTAGAGAGATGACAGTGGATAGGGCCTGGAGAGGAGTCTTGAACTTAAGAACCTTAGAAGGCATCCGATTAATAAGGTGAACTGCTGTAGTGGCAGCATCAGTCCAAAAATGATTAGGTACATGAGCACCAAGAAGAATAGCCCGAGCAGTCTCTAAAATATGCCGATTTTTCCTTTCGGCAATTCCGTTTTGTTGTGGTGTTTGAGGACAGGTAGTTTCATGAATCAAGCCATGGTGACTGAAATAATTTTTGAAGTCACGATGCATATACTCTCCACCATTGTCGGATCGAAGTATGCGGGTGTAGCAGAATACGAAGTTTTAACCATCTCATGAAATGAGCAAAAACAGAGAAAACTTCATCCTTATTCTTCATTAGATACAACCATGTCATACGAGTGCAATCATCCACAAAAATCACAAACCATCGAACCCCAGATATAGTGGATTTGGGATATGGACCCCACACATCAGAGTGAATCAATTCAAAAGGCATCTGACTCTTATTAAAACTCAAAGGATAACTAACACGATGACTTTTAGCTAAGATGCATGTCTCGCATTTAAAATCCAAATTCGACAAACCCGAAAATAAAGCAGGAAATACAAGTTTCAAATATCCAAATGAAGGATGTCCTAACCGACGATGCCACAACAAAATGTTCGCCTTATTTCGATCACTGGAGCTTCTCGTATGGTTAGCTTGACCGATGCTAAAATCTTCCATATAGTAGAGCCCCCCCCTTTTTAGTACCACGCCCAATTATCTCCTTGGTGAGAATATCCTGAAGAAGACAAAAGGTTGGATAAATTAGAACAATACAATTTAACTCTTTCGTGACTTGGCTCACTGACAATAATTTATGAGACAATGAGGGTACAAAAAGGGTATTGGTTAAGGAGAGAGCTGGTGATATCATCACTGTACCAGCCCCTTTTACCAAAGAGATGTCCCCATTAGCATTAGCAATGCTAGTACGTCGAGGAGAGGATCGTTCAGAAAAATCACTTGCATCATACGTCATGTGGTCTGTCGCCCCTGAATCAAGAATCCAACCATCATATGATTTAGTGGTATTGGTCCCGAGAAAACTCATACCTGTATCCAAATCAACTGTTGTTGTCGGAATAAGTGACAATTGGGACTCAGCCGAGGCTATCGCGGCCTTGCCCGTGCCATTAGCTGCATTTTTGCTAGCTCCACCGTCTTTCCCATTCCCATCTCGTCGCCTCTTGGCTTGTAATTCATGCCACCAATCTGGGTAGCCATGTAGTTTGAAGCATGTGTCTCGAGTATGCTTCCGAATTTCCACAATGAGAGCATTTCATGTCATTGGATGGGCCATTTGACTTAGAAAATTTTTCATTCAATGACTGAGAGTTGGCTGCAGTGGAGGGCCCTTGTTTGAGGCTTCGTGAAGCCATCACTGCTTTAGCCGCCTCTTCTCCATTATTGGCTGTCATCACCGCCTGACGCACAGCTTCTCTACGAACATGGGCATATGCCTGTTCCACTGTGGGAAATGGCTTAAGCTGCAACACATCACTTCTAATATTATCAAGTTTATCATCCAAACCATCAAGAAAAGTATATACCCGATCCTCTTGCAGCATAGTGTTAAAATGTTGGATATCTACTGGACATTGCATTGGATTGGGACGATGAAAATCAATCTCCCGCCATAGACCTTGGAGATCATTGTAGTATTTTTCTAGAGAACCACTACCCTGCCTGAGTCGCGCCACTCGTCGCCGGAGTTCGTAAACTTGGGTTGCATCACTTCCATCAAAGTAAGTGGTTGCAATTGCATCCCAAACTTGCTTTGCCGTTGGAAACCGAATGAAGTTGCCAATAAGAGATGGATCCATCGAACCAATCAGCCATCCTTTCACAGTTGCATTCTCAGTCCGCCACCTACGGAAGGAAGGGTCGGTTGTTAATGGTTGAGGAAGGTCGCCGTTGATGTAGCCGAGTTTATCCTTGCCCGCGACATACATCTCTACGACTTGTGACCAGAGGGCGTAATTCCGTGCCATCCAGTTTGATGCCAATCGGGGCAATTGCTGAGTCGGTGGCTGGAATGGACGTCGGAGCTTTACTCAAAGCTTCTGTCATCCTTGCCGTTAGTTCAGACAGTACAGATGGCGAGATTGAAGATTCACCCGAGTGCTCACCCGAGTGAGGATCTGTATCTGCCATGTGAAAAGAGTTTGGGCTCTGTTTTTAAGAAATTTGGTTGAACAGAGGGTAGAGGATCGAATTCTGCTCTGATACCATGTTGGTCTGAGATAAAATCATATATTTTTATTCTATATAAATTCATTAGAGTACAGGTGTATATATAGACAAGAGAAAATGCTATACATGGACTACATGGATTACGGCTACAATTGCTGAGGGATTGCAGTGACTGATTGCAGTGATTGATTTTCCTCCTTTAATGGTTCAAAGAACAGCTCACGCCAACATACTGGAGTTATATTGGCGGAGACTCAACAACCAGAGTTAATAACCATTTATTCCTCGGGAAAATTTTTTGGAGTTCGAAACAAGTGCAAGCTTCATGTGTGGGAGGTTATCGCTCATGATCACGAGGGGGGGCTCCAATTAAGAAGATAACATTGCATCACACAAAGAACTTGACTGTTTTTACTTTCCATCCGACTGAGAGAATTGTAGTTGTAGGTGATGTAATAGGGAAGATTTTGATTTGGAGAAGTTTTGGTAGTAGAACATTCTCTATGGGTGATGGACTAATGAATGGAAGAGCAATGAACAATGAAGATAAAAGGCCTGGGGTTAGGGGTGATGATGATGCTGATTCTTGTGCCACTTGGCATTGGCACTCTGCTGAAGTGAAGGTGTTGTCTTTCTCCTCTGATGGGGCGTATTTGTTTTCAGGTGGAAAGGAAGGAGTTTTTGTGGTTTGGCAACTGGAAACATGAAAAATGAAATTTCTACCCTGAATTGGATCTCCATTTTTATATTTTACAACTTCACTAGATCCTTCACTTTCCTCTGTATCTTGCGCAGATAATCTGATTCACCTGATGAAAATGTCTTCAATGGAAATCTTAAGGTCCATGTCTGGGATCAAGTTTCCTTGTTCATTTCCAGAGATATATGAAGGTTTACATAGCCGGTTTATAGTTTATCAAAAGCTGATCTGAACAGTACTAGAGTCGCCTATGCAGCCATGCTGGACACTGGAAACTTTATGCTTGCAGGCCACAATTCCACATATATGTGGCAGAGCTTCAATCATCCAACAAACACAATATTACCCACCCAGATACTGAATCAAGGCAGCAAACTTGTTCCTCATTTCTCGGAGGTGAATTATTCAATTGGAAGATTCATGCTTATATCGCATACTGATTGGAATCTTGTGCTTTACACCACTGATTTCCCAATGGATTCTGCAAATTCTTCATATTGGGCAATTGCCACTGTAGGCAACGGGTTTCTGGTGACCTACAATGAGTCTGGTGACATATACCTCATAGGAAACAACATGAGAAAACTCAGTGATGTACTGTCAAATAAAGAACCAACAGGAGAATTCTATCAGAGAGCAATTCTTGAATATGATGGAGTTCTCAGGCAGTATGTCCACTCGAAGTCTGCTGGCTCAAGTGCTTTTATGGCCTAGTCCCCTTTATCCACACTCATAACTGAAAATATTTGCACAAATATTACCGCAAGTACAGACAGTGGAGCTTGCGGGTTCAACAACTACTGCACACTAGGAGATGATCAGAGACCTATTTGCAAGTGCTCTCCTGGTTACACCTTTTGGATCCACACAATGAAGTGAAGGGATGCAGACAGGACTTTTATCTAGAGATTTGTGATGAAGGATCACATGAAACAGGTAGGTTTGATTTTGAAAGGATGACAAACGTGGATTGGCCAATGTCAGACTATGACCGATTTCAACTATTTACCAAGGATGATTGCAGAAAAGCTTGCTTGGAAGATTGTTTTACAAAGACTTGGAAAGATGTAGTGTGTGTTAAAGCATAGAGCATCCTGGTTGTCTTTGGTATGTCCAATTCTGCAAAATGTTGTACAACATTGCTATGTCTCTTACCAAGTGTTGGGGAACTCATTTATTTGACTTTGGGTTTATATTGGTTAAGAACTTCCAGTGTATGGTTCAACTCCAAACAACACAGAGGCATCACAGAAGATCTCTTCATTTTCAGTGAAGAATTCATTCATCAAAGTTGATCATTTGAAAGACTTCTGCTCAAGGTCTATCTCCAGTTGACGACAATTCAACAAGCTAGAGTTTCTTTGCCCTCAGATACAAGTTAGAAGACAGTTGATACTTTATACGTTAATAATCCTGAAACTTTGGAGGAAGTTTCTGATCGCCCTTTAGAATGTTGCATCAGAATAGTGCCTCATGATCAGAATATCAGAGCTTTCTTCATTATTGTCTTTTTTCCCATGGCTCATATTCTGGTATGTATGAATGCCATGGATGATTACTGAAGGGTGTGCTTCTAAGGAACCACTGATGAGAATTGTTAAGAATTAGAAGGGGTCTGAGAAGAGGATCCCTGCAAAAAGAGACTCAACAAAGTTTGTTGTCTCACCAATTACTAGTGAGCTAATTCCCATATCTGACTGTCCAACTTTTTATGCCATTTTCTGGTTATTTAGTACACTGTCTCTTTTAAGTCTCTGAAACCCGGTTGATACTAGATTTTATCTGGCCCTGCGGTTAATTGGTAGACTTACTATAAGATATGCAAAACGAACCAAGGATGAAAGAAAAGAGGAAGTTACAAGTCTTTTTTTGGAAATACAGAATTTAAAAGTTGGTGTCACCGATCAAATCATGCCAAGAGATGGTGCCTTCTTTATCTAGTATGCTAAAATAGCCACATTTCTTCGAATGTTGCTCCAGATTCGCCTGTTCTGCTTATTGGACTGGGTAGTGCTGCTAGCAAGAGTGCTTTTAGAAGCTTTGGAAGGAAAAATGATTACCCAAAGTATGACATGCAAGCTGCAAATTCAAGAAACATAACACTAGAATGTAGATGAGTATGGATATGTTTTAGCTTCTCTTCCATATCCTGTCAACCAAGTCACACCTTTAGATCACCAACAGCTTTCCATGTGAAAGGAATCAGAATTTTCACCCCACTTATGCATGGTATGCATAGCTAGCCTCCAGAAATTTTAGGACATCCAAGGTTGCCAACTTGTTGGAGTATGATTTTAAGGAGACCAATTGCCATTCACCAAGCGGTTTCATGTAAATGTTCCAGGAAATATAAGTTTAAAATCCAATTCAACTGGTCATTTCGGTCCAAGAATAACAGAGGGAATTGACAAACGGGCACAACAACGGAGTAGGTTCAATTGGGCACCCGATTGAGCTTAATAAAAGAATCGAAACTGGGGGATGGGTCGAACAACCACACTATGGAGGATAATGAATTATCCTCTTTGCCTGATGACTTGCATCTGTGGAAAATGGATAAAATACAGTTGTTACAGATAAACGTAGAGCGCTCAAGATTCAAAAGAACCATCTAGAACATGCACTGAACCCAAGGAGAAAATGCCCAGACTTTGAATCACTTTGTCTCGTGATGCAAAGGCCTCAAGATTCTCATCCTTGATTTCCTCCACCTGGATGATTCCTTCACACCATTTATCTTGGCCTTAAATAATGATTGTAGGAAAGCTCAGTTTGGCACATGGAGATAATTGGTTCTGAAATAGTGGATCCGCTCATGCAAGTTTTATAGGGAATTTTAGATGTAAGAGCAGCACAACATGCAGAATCCTGAACTTAGTTCCAAAGGATTACGGGTAATGGAGAACTTGTAAACTTTAACAAGAATCTCAATTAAAGAAGTTGATGTGGGAGGCTTTCATTGACAATAATGGATTGTTCTCGATTTTCCTCAATTGCCTATTTTACTATCTTAGTTGGATGATGACTGAATCCTCAGTTTTGATTCGAGAAATGCAAGGAAAAACACAGGGTTTCGGAGTTTCAGCAATGGGAATGCAGTGTAAAGTTTGACCTCTCAATGTAATCTTGCAAGGGTTATTCTATACCCGTGAGATACCTCAAGCCTTCTTGATAGGAGCAGATACAAACCTGATTAACTAAGTTGGTCCTCTTTATTTTGAACCACAACTTCGGCTGCAGCTGTACCAGAAAGCAATAGAGTGGAGGAGACTCTCACCCTGGAGTGTATTCAGCATGGATACAGGGAGACAGAAGCCACAACATTCTACATTGATATTCAGGTTTCCCTTGTCCATGAAGTTCTGTTTGAAAATAAGGTGCATAAGCTCACTGGAGAGTGCTTAAGTTTTGAGGATGGAAGTGCTTCAATAGATGAGAGAAAGAGTGAGTTCTTTAAAAAGTGAAATTTGAGGACCGAAAACCCAGTTGTTTGCATATAATCCTATCATAGCTTCTCTGAGAAATATTTTAGCACTCCTTGAACTCAATGCCCTCTTCTATACAAAGCTTCAAGAAGCAGACAATCAGAAACCAAAGGATATGGAAGTGGATGTGGGGAACATTCTGCATTAGATAGTAATTCCTCTGTTTTCTGTGCGCATGGCCTGCATAGCTACCCTGCAGCACATGTGATTCCTCCCTGTTTTCCCTCTTATTTTCAACAATTGGTATTCAAAAATCTAGTTTTCAAATGATTAAATTTCTTTAAATTTTTCCATGGAAATTTTAGGTCCCTAAAATCTTTTTAATAAATTTGCTGCCAAATTTCCTTTCGGCGCACCCTTTTTTAATTTTCTTGATTTTCTCGATTATCCATAAGCATGAGCAAACTTCATGATTCCAAACAATGGAATTCATAGAATCAACTCATGCAAAATTAATTAAGGTTTTGGAGGGGGCCCGACATTCATGATATCCTCTTCAATATTGCTTGTTTGATATCTGATTGATTGTGCTTCCTCTTTGTGGTACATGAGATTATTTTGAATTTGTTATTGGGCTAGTCTTATTTCCCATTTTAGCGCTCAACTTGCTATCCAGGTACGCTCATCCACACTTATTCTATGGACACGTATGTCATTGATGACTATATCCATACTTGATCTGATTCTTGGGTGCTTAGATGTATGCTTGATTTACTTAGATAAAACAAATGTTGTGTACTATATTTCTACACTAACTTTGATGTTTTATGATAGTACTTGAGAAGCGGTTCAGGTACACACTTTGACTCTCTTTTGTTATCATGATTTGACTTTCTGGCTTGGTGTGTTATTTTTGAAATCACCTTAGTCTACCTAGGTATCTTCAATCAATTAATTAATTGTTACATTTCCCTCAACTTAGTCAGTAGAGACCTCTGTAAGGCTTAGAAGGGTGTTACCTTTTAGAGGTACTTCCCAATAGGGTAACCTGATCCCCAGATCTAGACTTGGGTTTTCAAATACTTGTTTTTTTAAAACTATGAAGTCACTTCTTTAGGGTTTTCTTTCTTGTTTTATTTTTCCTTTTAAAATAAAATAAAATAAGTGGCGACTTCGACTTTTTCAAAACTAATTTTTCACCATATAAAAGCGAGTCTTGCCAACGAGTGGGGATGCATGTGAAAAATGCGGGTCCACACTTATGCAACTTTTTCATTGCCAAATGGTTACGCAACTTTGTGTGAATCAATGACCATGTGCTCCAATTTCTTTCACAACTTGATGAAGAACAAGTTTGGCATAAAATTTTAATAGCAATCTTTTGTAGATGTGGACCTTCATCGTCATAGTTGTTTCACCATTCAACTATAATAAAGAAAATGCATACTTATTAATTATTATGATATATTTAAAAAAAAATGATGATAATTTCTTATTTGTAATAGACATAAATGTATTGAGTACCTGGAAGAGATTGATTTATTGCTTTCTTTGTAAATGCACTTCCAAATTCTCCTTGGCTATCAACAAATAATTTCACCTATATCATTAATTTTTTTTTCTTAATACACATTACATATACAAAATGTATTATATAAAGGTCACAAACTATTATTATACCTTGTTAATAGCTTTTGCTTGTCTATCCAAATCCGGCTCTAATATCTTGATAACCTTCTTTAATCCAATTTTAGTTTCTAGATGGTTGGAAAAATACTTTGAATATTGGAACATTGGATTTAAAAAATATGATGTCATAAGTTAAATAATGATCAGTTTATAATAATTTGTACTTGCAAAAAAAATAAAAATATATATAAAGAATTTTTTTATTACCTGCAGCATGCAAATGTCTATGCAATTGACCTTCCCACCTTCTATCAATGACTTCCCAATACTTTTCCCATTGCTTGACCGATGCCTTGATAGCTAATTTAGCTCTATCCATTGCTTCATAAATGATTGATAGTGTGAGTTTTTTATCTTGATCAACCAATTTCAATACTTTGACAAGAGGTTCGATGGTTTAAACTTCCTATGCCTTCATCCAAAATCAATCAGTTAAGATAAGGTTGGATACCTTATCTCTTGGACTTTTTCTGCTCCTATCTTTATTGAATTCACACCACTCGTTTGTTCTGTACATTTTCTTCAAATTAGCCTCATAACGTATAAGACTCTCAAGTGAAATGAATTCAGTGGCAAAACGGGTTATTCCTGGCCTTAACAAATCTCTATCCTTGGTGACCACTTTCATCAAATTCACTACTTTCAAGCTATTATAAATAAATCCTATGATAGTCTTTACTTGATCCAATGTTTCGTTAATCTGCTTCATGTTTGCAATGTCTTCAAGCATTAAATCAATACAGTGGGCTGCACAAGGAGACCAAAACAAATGTTTCTGCTTCTCCATCAACAACATACCGATTGCTTTAAAACTTGCCTCATTATCAGTGACTACTTGAACAACATTTTCCTTTTCAACATTCTCTACAACTTTATCCATAAGGGAAAATATGTAGTATGTTGTCTTAGGTATGTTGGTAGTGTCAACTAAAAAATGGTATATCATACTTATATCACAATAAATCATCAAATTGATGATAGACTTTCTAATCCTAGAACTCCAACCATCACACATGATTGTGCACCCATATATAGGTCATTTAGCCTTTAATGTTGTTACATATACCTCAAGCTCTTGCACCTTCTCTTCCAAATATGCATTTCCAATTTGGTATCCCATGGGACCCTTGATGTTTGGACCTACTTCTACTATGGTATCAATCATTGATTGATAGTAAGGCCCACTGTATTGCATTAAAAAAGAAAGAATTTACAAATAACTTTACCCACTTTCTTCACGCCTTCAGTAGAAAACAAACTTTTTATTGATTTCTGCTTTGATGAGAACATGTAGAGATCAATTCCTTTTGGAGATATGCTAGCTCCTTCTCTTACACTGAAGCTACGTGTCGGTCCGCATTTAATCTTAACATTAAAAAGTTGTGAGGAACTAACACCCTTCTGATGCTCTTGTTTATCTTCTTAAAAAATTCGACGACTTTCTTTCATTGCTTGTTTCATTTGTCTTATTTCAAAATCAGTCATAGCAACTTCGTCAATTTCATCATTAGAATCACCCTCATCAATTTCATAAAAAATTTCTTTATTTAAGAAACTCAAAAGTTGTTCCTTTTTTTTTCTTTAACTATGCTTTTTCTTTTGAAGTATCAGACATATGTTGTTTAACACTGTATGACACTTCCACCGGTACACATGGACATCCTTCCATTTGTCCGAATATATGTGTGATGTGTTGTTTTAATATTATTATACCGCCATGTATAACTTTCCCACAATATTTACACTTCGTGGTTCTTCTACTACCACCAATAGGTTCTCCATGCTCCCAACTAATATCATGTTTTAAAGTCATTTTGAAATTTTAACTTAACCATGTATAAAAGGAAAACAACTTACTTTTCAAATTAAATATATATAAACACATTTATATAAGAATTACAATATTCAATTTTCCACTCACTTATATGTTTTATATTGTTACCATATAAAAATAAATTCTACTAAAAAAAAAACAATAAACACAATCTCACCTAAGTTCACCATATTTTATTTTCGACTTACTTATATGTTTTTTAATTAAAAGAAATAATATTTAAATAAATGAATATTTTTATAAAACAAAATTCTTTTAAAAAAGTTTGTTTTGATAATTATTGATTTCCTATTTTAATTTAATTATAAAATGTTATAAAATAAAAAATCTATATGATATAATGAAGTAAAATTGATTCAAATATAAATGTAATTTCTTTATACCATGTAAATGCATACCTTTTAATCCATATTATTAAATCATTACTTTTATAGTTATGGTTATTTGAAAAAAAATTGTTTTAAATAATTATTAATTTTCTAATGTAATTTAATTTTGCAATATTATAAGATAAAAACGTAAATTAAAAATAAAATATCTATACCATTTAAAGTTTACCATATAAATGTATTTTATATTAAGAAATATACTTTCTATACCATAAAAAAATAATTTAGTGAACCAATTTATTGTGTTGATAATTATTGATTTTCTATTGTAATTTAATTATAGAATATTATAAAATAAAAAATCTACATGATATAATGAAGTAAAATTGATTCAAATATAAATGCAATTTTTCTATATCATGTATATGCATGCCCTTCAATCCGTATTATTAAATCATTATTTTTATAGTTATGATTATTTGAAAAAAAAAATGTTTTAAATAATTATTAATTTTATAATGTAATTTAATTTTACAATATTATAAGATAAAAGCATAAATTAAAAATAGAATGTCTATACCATATAAGGTTACCATATAAATGCATTTTATATTAATAAATGTAATTTTTATATCATACAAAAATAATTTAATGAACCAATTTATTGTTTTGATAATTATTGATTTCCTATTGTAATTTAATTATAGAATATTATAAAATAAAAAATTTACATGATATAATGAAGTAAAATTGATTCAAATATAAATGTAATTTCTTTATACCATGTAAATGCATACTCTTCAATTATTAAATCATTACTTTTATAGTTATGATTATTTGAAAAAAAATTGTTTTAAATAATTATTAATTTTCTAATATAATTTAATTTTGTAATATTATAGGATAAAAACATAAATTAAAAATAGAATATCTATACTACATAAAGTTTATCATATAAATGTATTTTATATTAAGAAATATAATTTCTATACCATACAAAAATAATTTAGTGAACCAATTTATTGTTTTGATAATTATTGATTTCCTATTATAATTTAATTATAGAATATTATAAAATAAAAAATCTACATGATATAATGAAGTAAAATTGATTCAAATGTAAATGTAATTTCTCTATACCATGTAAATGCATACCCTTCAATTTGTATGATTAAATCATTACTTTTATAGTTATGATTATTTGAAAAAAAAATTAAATAATTATTAATTTTCTAATGTAATTTAATTTTGCAACATTATAAGATAAAAAAATAAATTAAAAATAGAATATCTATATCATATAAAGTTTACTATATAAATGTATTTTATATTAAGAAATATAATTTCTATACCATACAAAACTAATTTAGTGAACCAATTTAATATTATAAGATAAAAAAATTATATAATTTAATAAATTAAAAATATAATCTCTATATAAAATAAAATCATTACATATAAATATATTTAATATCATCATAATATTATCATTATGAATTCTCCAATTTGATATAAACATTACTTTCCAATTCTTCAATTTCGTAACATTACTTTACACTGCATACATGAATTTCCTAAGTTTACTAATTTAAATACATATAAATCAATTTAATATTATAAAATTAAAAAAATTACATAATTTAATAAATTAAAAATATAATCTCGACATAATAAGGTAAATCAAAATTTAAATATATTTTTAATTGATTCAAATTATGTAATTTTTTAATCTAATCTCAAATTATGAATCAAATTAGCTAGCAAAATATAATTTACCAATTTATATAATTTGATTCAATAAATTAAAAAAATAATTTCAACGTGGTGTGACTGTGTGTGGTAGTGTGGGTGTGTTGATTTAAATAAGGTAAATCAAATTTTACCTTTACCTATATATATTTCCTTTTTATTGGCTTGTCTTCCCCAAGGATCCAACACACCACGCTTTGCTTGTTATCTTCCCTAACATATCACATTCTGTAGACTGTCGGACCTTCTCCAACACACTACTACCACGCAACCACAATCAGAGGGAGGAGGGTTGTCTTGCTGGCGTCTAGTCACCGTTGCGGCACCAGCGGCGCACCAAAGATCTACACTCCGACAATAGTAGATTTAGGGTCAAGTAAGTAAATCTTCAACTGTGTCTCAATGTCTCATCCTTCGTTGATTTTTCTCTTTTTAAAGGTTTTTGAAAGAGTCACGTGTTTGTTTCAAACTTGTTTTTTTTCTTCTTCTTGTTTGATGTTGTGGTTGAAAGATTTGGTTCTTGAATCACAGATTCACCAGTGTTTTCTTTTTTCAGAGGAATCTCTAATTCTTGTTGTGTTGGGAAATGAGAGGGAATCTCTTGATTGAGGTGTTTTTTTTTTATATATATATAGAGTTGGTCGAGTTAACTCGGAATATTAGTCGAATCATATTCAAGGCCAAGTCTGGGTATAAATCCGTGTATGGTATCGAACTTGTAGCGGCCGGCGTTGAGGCGAATACAACTCGGCCGAGTCGTACCGGACTCGACCGATTTTTTGAACCCTGTATCCATCCCCAACAACAAATCAATGCTCTATCATCTCCGACACTAACAGCAAGTCAAGCAAACAGAGATTTGAATTTCTTGACAAAATCAACCCCACAATCTTCTCCTTATACAACACAAACTAACCAAAAATCCTTTCCATACAAAATACAGTCAACCATACTGTAATTGTATAATCCTGTAAAAAAGCTCCATCTATCCTCGTTGGCTTCCTTCTCCTTCTTATCACTATATACTACCATTTCAAAAAATCAAACCAATGAAGAAATGGCAGTTATTGATGGATGAAGGTCGGCTTTTGTGATCCTTGCTTTTAGGCCCTTAAATCTTCTTTGATCTGCATTTCCGTTTTCTCCATAGAACTCACTCGAGTTTTGCCACAATTCTCCAAAATTTCGCTCATATTTCCCATTAATATTTCCACTTTGCCCAACTAGTTTGTGTTGTTATATATTTACAATGTTGCCCCGCAACTCTCCATAACTTTTCCTATACTATCCACTAAAATTTCCATCCTGGCTCAATGGGTTTTGCCTATACTCTTTTCTAGCATATTCCCTATGACCTCTATTTAAATTTAAGTTTTGATCAACTTCATAGAGTTTACTTTCCTCCTTAAAGTATAGTATTTTGTTGCAAAACCCTTAAAAATTTAAACCTTATAATGCCCATCTTTGTCAAAAAATATATATATATATATATCATTTCAAAATTATTTACTTTAAAACAAATAAAGGAAGTTGCCTCTTGAACAAACAACTTTCATATATAAGGAAGTTGTGTCTTAAAGTATTACTTTTAAATGAAACAAAAAGTTTATTTTTAGTAAATAAAAATCATTTTAAAATTGTAAACTTAAAAAATAATAATAAGTGAAATCTCCTGTAATAACACGAGCAATAAAATTGAGTATTTATAAAAAATTAAGGATCCATTTCACCATGTTTTATGATGTTTGTTTTTTAACAAATTATTTTTAAGTTAAAGAACAGAAAACCAAGTGCAAAACCATGTGTGTTCTCACTCATTGGCGAGACTTATTTATAGTGAAAATTTGATTTTTGAAAAGTTGGAGTAATTACTTATTTTAGTTTATTTTTAAAAGAGAAAACAAAATAAGAAAGAGAATAATGTGTGACTCCTTATTTAAAAAAAGAATAATTATGTAAGAAGAATTAAAAATAAATAAAAATAAAAATTTGAGGGTCAAGTTATCTAAGTTGAAGCACTCCTTTAAATCCATATGCCTACCATCTCTACTAAACGAGCGAAAGAAACTATGACAATTAGTCAACAAATCATGATACCACAAAAGAATAATACAAGTATACATCAAAACAATGATAAAAACGAATTACACAAATATATAAAATTGACAAATGAGAAATGCATAAAATGATTTATTAGAAAGATTTTATTATTTCAAATATCATAATACAATTTTAAGAAATCTTGAAAGAATTTGTTTACATTAAAAACCAATTTGATTATTCAGAAAGCTTTCATTTATTTATCAAAAGCTTTAATTTTATTCACATTTAAATTTATTTTCAAAGAATTTTTCTTGTTTTTATTAAAAGAATTTATTAAGTACAATTTCATTTAAAGAGAAAAGTTTGAATTTTATTTTATTTACAAGAAGATGTTTTTTATTTATTTTATTTACTTTTTCTAGAATGAATTTTTAGAATTTTATTTCCAAGAAAATATTTCAATTTAAATTTAATTTACTAAAAATGATGTTTACAACTTATTTAAAGAATGATTTTATAAATTTATTTACAAAAGAATATTTCAATTTGATTTTATTTATAAAGGAATTGTTTTTTATTATTTTCATTGAAATCAAGTTTTATACTATTTTGAAAAAACCATCCATTTGATTATTATTTAGAAAAAAAATTTAAAAGGGAAAAATATTTTCAAGAGAGACTTCAATTGAAATCTTTATATGAAGAATGAGATTTTTAGCAAAATGATTTTTTTTTTTTTTTTTTTAACTTCTATTTACAAAATGAGTTCCAAGTCAATCTTTACTTTAGAAAAGTGATTTTTATTTAATTTCATTTATGAAAAATTATTCCCTAACCAATTTTATTTAGAAAAAGATTTTTTTTTCTTTTTATAATTTCTATTGAGGAAAATTATTGCCAAACTAAATTTTATTATTTAAGAATGGTTTTTATTACAACTTCTATTCTTAATCCAATCTTTTATTTTAGAAAACAAGGCTTTTAAAAAAAGTATTTCTAAATCCAATTATAGTAAGAAAAGTGATCTTTATTTAAGTTTGCTAAAAAATATATATTACCAAATGATTTTGTCCTTATTTTGTTAAAAATAATTTTTTTTCAATTTTATTTTATTTAAGATATTTTTGTTTACTTTTATTAAAGAAAGAGACGATTCTGTGACTTTATTTTTAAAAAGTTTCCTATTTTTATTTATAAAAAAAAAAGTTATATAATTTTACTTTTTTTTTAAAAAAAAATGCCATTTTATTTAAAAACATTTTATAATTTTATTTAGAAAAAGTATTTTTATTTTTATTTATTTGAAAAAGTGATTTTACAAATCTTATTTGCAAAAATGATTTTACAAATCTTATTTTACAATTTTTGTGTGATTTGATATCAAAATAAGAATAATTAAAAAGCCTAAATTAAATAACAAATATGGGCCCTAAGTCCACAATGAAATAACCGCCCAAGTCCAAATAAAATAACCAAGCATAAAAACAAAATGGAATTATACCAAACAAATCATAAACAAAGGGTGGGGGGTTTGCCTTGAAGAATGGAACTAGGTGTTAGACAACCACACTGCACACACTGGTTAGTTCATAAGAAAATAAAAGAAAACTGCAGAAAAAAAAAACCAGAGAATTAAGGAAGAAGATTAGACCGAGTCTTGTGGAAAACACAATTTCCTTAAAACAGATTCGCCTTCTCCACAGGTGCTTTGAGAATCGCAAGGCGTCTGTCTCCCAGGATAAAACGATCTTCGAATGGCAGCAACAACACTCTGCAGCCACTCCGGCGAACTGGAAATTGTTCAACTCTATCACGGACACGGAAGGAAGGAACTCTTCAACACTCTGACAATACTCCAAAGTTTTTTTTTTTTTTTTCTTCTGTTCTTATGAAAGAAAGTCTACCACTATTTATAGACTTCAAGGAGGGAAGAACACAGACAGGTTCAGAAAGCCAAAATGAATTTGGCTTCTTGAGACTCTTAGAATTCTGGAAAAATGAATGAATTTACTTAATTCAATGGATTTACTTAATTTCATTCATCCCCTTTTTCCAACAATTCCCCACATGAACGAAATTAAGACACGATGAACTTTATGATAGAGTACAACGGTTGAAACCTGCATAGGAGAGGTAGGTGTTACCCTTTGAACCTTCCCTTGTAGAAATATGTTTACTCTACTAGCTAAACAGTAGACACGATGTCCTTGAACTGTTCTGCCATTTATGTAGATGATGACATATCTCACACAGGAATCTTCCTAACATATTTCAGTTCTCACTTTTATGTTCATTTTGGCCATGAACATACGCCTGGTTCTATAAGAGTTTAATAAGAATTGTGCCCTATTCAATTCCCTTAGAAGCGGCCCCACTTCACTCTTACATAGGTGATCTCTTAATCACGAGTAACCCGCATTACTCTGTTCGGATTTTCGAAGCATAAGGATCATTAAAAGCATAGCTTACCCTTTCCTCTTACGGGCATCACTATTTTATCATAGGAATGGACTAAGGAAGATCCCCACAGTGATTTAACAAAGTCTTTACAGTTTAGTTGTCCC